>LKNJ01009618.1:14204-29680 GCA_002120245.1 Maccullochella peelii | reverse complement strand
TGGGAGAACTTGCACAATTGGTAGCTGACTAAATACTTTTTTGCCCCACTGTATATAACTCTGTCAGTTTACATTTTTTTATTTTCTTACTTTTTTAACCTAAAGAATCCTGCAAGCACTTTTATTTTTTTACTAATATAGGCAAATGTTAATTTCTTTGCTCAGATTGCACAAAAAGTATTGCTGTGATGCTGGATGTTACAGGGACTGTGATAAATAGGCTATGTCTACCTCATGAACATTCAACAAATGCTAATGCTTTGTGAAAACGCGTGCTATTTTCCGTTGGCAACACATCTACTGCTCCACAGTCCACTCCAGTAGGTGGCGGCAATGCACCTATAAACTGGTTTATCACCCGCCATTTACACTCAAAGAAGAAGAAGAAGTAGAAGTTGAACATGGCAGAGCAAGTGATTATTAAAATCCAACGGAAACGTTTTGCCATCGAACAGGCATATGAACAAGGTGTATGCGGTCAGAGGGAACTATGCGCCATGGACGCCTTGATTGTCAACATAACGAGAACTGCTGACCAACTTTCTACAGAGACGGCAAATGAATTAAGAGGCATCCTTCTGGAGATCAGAGAAATGAGGTGCCTCAGTGGCCTTCTCTGTTAGTTGAATTTGTTCTAAGAACTCTCAGTATTAGAAGTTCCTTCTCGTTCCATTTTCGCTCGTCATGGTCGCCCAAATTAACACGGTGTGCCAATTTCTTTTTCCTAGGATGGTGAACTCATGACCCATCCTACTCTGCCTCTGATTGGCCAGTACTCGTTGCTTCGTTGGTTGGGTTAGTTAGGTTTAGGCTTGAGGGTAAGCCAATCAGATTCCTTTTTTGATATCTGAAATTCAATTCTGACTAGTTATAAAAGGAATTGTAGATATCTTAAATATAATTTTTACTAGTAAGAATATAATTTTCACTAGTTACAATTGTATTTCAGATATCTGAAATTACATTCTTACTAGTTACAATTCCAAGCCGACATATGAATAATTTAATTTTGACTAGTCAGAATTGAATTTTAGATTTCTACAATTCCATTTATATATCTGTAATGTAAGAACAATTATAGATATCTACATTGAACATTTCCACTAGTGGGAATTGAATTATTGATATCAATAATTAACATTTTGACAAGTTGGAATTGAGTTATAGATATAGTAGACTAGTCAAAATTACATTGTGGATATGTGGACTTAGAATTATAACACGTCAAAATTGAATTATAGATATCTGTAATTGAGTTCGAATAGAAGTCAAGAAGTCAAAAAAGTAAACTTATGGTTCTTAGTTACTATGACAGTTTTCCTAAAATTAGATTTTAAAAAATGCAATATATTGCAATATATTGAATTGTATCCCCTGTATTGTGATACGTATCATCACCAGATTCTTGCCAATACACAGCCTTATCATACAGGGCTTTATTTTTTTAAGTTAGTCCAAATATAAGACAGTAGCAAAACAGTCAAAACAGTCTTTAACAAAAACAGCTCAGTCAGTCAGTCTAAGTGCACTTACCGATGGTGATCTGACTGACACAGCTGTAGAAGGTTCCTGAAGAGACATTGTAGCTGCTACTGCTGGGCTCACGGTCTATGACAGGTGGAGAGATCACACATAAAGTACAGTATGACATCAGGTAGACTCTTTTATCCAAAGCAACTTACAGTGCAACACAGGCATTGCTTGTTAGCACGGGTGCCCAGAACAAATTTTCCTACGGGAAAATTAAAAGTTCTAAATCTTATCTATGTTATCTTATCTTATAATATAGTTTTAGTTACTTTTCCAGCCATTGCTAGAGTATCATGTATCCTGCAGGTCAAAATGTGTAATGTGTAAGCCTAGTGCTGTTCCTGGGGGTTTGAGAAAAGCAGCGTTACAGGAATGAAACCCCTAATCCTGCAATGTTAGTGCCCTGCTCCACACATCAATCTACACAAGGGGGAAAAACCCTTGACCTTGGCAGAGTTAAGGGAATGAAATCCATGAGTCTGGCAGATTTAGTGCCTTAGTCTACCGATTTATATAGAGAGGGAATGAAATCATCCACTGTGGTAGAACACTGTGAATAAAATTCACAACACTAGCAATGTTATGAGAATGAGCCAATAACCCTGGAAGACTTACAGGAAGAAAACCCTTCAGTAACCCTGATAGTGTTGGAATGGAATGAGATCTCAAACCCTGCAAGAGAATGTTTGTCGCTTACTGATCTACAAATCTGAAGTGCAGCCTTTACAACGCCTAGCCCTTTAATTAATGGGCTATAACATAACAATTGTGTCTCACAGTAACTACATTCTCTGACTGTAAGGTCTGTGTGGCAAAATTAAACTATATATGGAATGTGGTTCAAATGGTGGGCTGCACATTGCCAGTAGTTCTTACAACTTTACTGGCACAAAAAATGCAAACATAAACTGGACTACATGTATACCCAGTTTACAGAATGGTAGACAATGGTCAAGTTTATTTTATAGACTTGTGACCAATTTAGCAAAAGGTAGAGCAAAATAATAACTAGGGCTGCAACTATTATTATACTACAAAATAGTGTCGATAATGTAATACATTATAATAATATAAAACAGATAAAACCAGCAAATCCTGACATTGGAGAAGCTAGCAAGCAAAGAATTTTAGGCAACGTTGCTTAAAAAATGGCTTAAACGATTAATAGATTATCAGAATACTTAAATTCATAGCCAATTAATATAATTTTGAATCAACATATTGTTGCAGCTCTACTAATAACCACTGTTTGTGTAATTTAACTTTAAAGTGGCATTAATTGATTTTGGAACCTGCTGACTAGTAGTATTTACCTATTCAGCAGACACGGAGCAATATTAGGATTCATTGGAGTCGTGTCTCTGACCACCTGCCCAGTCTAAGTCCAATATTTGCTGTTCTTTAAGGTTTCCTTGGTCTCCACCAACTCCTTGCTAAATGCTCCACTACGTTCACCAACTAGTTGTTAACTGCGCCGTTTGGTGTTGGGCAGGTAGCACACAATGGGTTTATCAGAGGATATTTGCTGTTGCGGCTACAGTAAAAAAGCATTTCTTGACTCAACTTGACTCAGTCAAGTCATCTTGTTGCTTTGACGCAGTTATGTCAACGTAAAGTGTCAAGTTCATTAGGCTTAAATAAATTAGTTGATACAATGTGCGTTTGTTGACTCAACTTCCTGTGTCAAATAATTTGGACTAGAAAAGCTTAGTTAAGAGAACTGAAAAAGACGCTGGTTGAGCTTATTTTATCAAGTTTCTATCAAGTTTAATCAAGTTGGCTCAACATGAAATACTTAAGTATTTTAAGTTATATTACCAAGTTACTTAAGTTTATAGAAGTTGATAGAGATTTCCAAAACTTACCAGGACAAGCAAACTAATACCTACAAAGATACTATAAATCCTATAAATCTACACAAGAACTAGCTGAGTCCAACCTAAACATTGACACATGAAAAAATAGCTGAAAAGACATATTTCAATCAGAACTTTTATTACATCCTCAAGAACATTTAAACATGTGTTTCAACTCCAACGCACCCACACTCAATAAGTGTTCAGTGTTGCTTTAAAAAAGAGATTGGATTGATGAGAGCGGTGAAACTGAACCAAAACATTAAAGTTGCAGACCACCAAACCAAAACAATGAGCTGAAAGATGCTAAAACACTTTGTCCAACTGAGGGGAAATGCAAATTTGAGGGATAAGTCTTTGTGGGTTTGTCATTACGAGCGACACCTTTCACATGACACATTGTCATTTGATCCATAGTTAATATAGAAATACTGGATAGTGCAGCTTTAAGATACCTGAAACAAGGTCAAATAATATAAATATAAATAATATAATAATAATTAAATTTTTTGCAGCCTCAATTCAACTTAATGCAACTAACTTGCCCTCAACCTTTCAGGTTATTTCCCAGAGTAGGTATACAACGGGCAACTGTGATGAATTTCAGCTTCAGTCAACCAAACTGCATATAAACAGGCCTGCGTGTTACGCTCATTGCCATCATGGAAAATCACTAACTCAGCAACAATGTACAGTCAATATACAGTACTGATTTATTTGAATAACTTCATGAGACACAGTGCTTGAAATCACAGAGGTTCCATGGTCAATTCATAAAATAACCTTGACACTGGAAACTATAAAGACCTAATTTGGAGTTAGTTATCAAGGGAGATAGAGGTTAAATCATTAATCTGTCTCAGCAGAGGAAAATACTGCAGCCATTACCTGAAGGTACCACCTAATATTTTTGCATCAGACTGAGAACTGAATACAAATGCTTCTGCTCATTTAGCAATTTAGAGAGCTTTTGTACAAAACACTAATTTCCTTATTCTCTAATGCAACACCTACAGCTGCATCAAAGAAGAGCAACTGCAGCACAGCGTGGACATTTATCACTGACTGGGAGTCTTTTCAGCGTAAGCACTCGCATTTGCTTCCATGTTTGGAGATAAAGCTTCAGGTATCATTTATTACCCAAGTTATGGGAAATCAGCACGTGGACTTAGCAAACAATATCAGTCTCTGAGCAGCTTCCAGTGACATCCAGAATTTATCATCAGATGGCGCTTTAAAAATACCAGCAACATTATTTTTTAAAGTAGCATCCTGTAGTGAAACAATCTTAAATGACTGTAGCAACTTCACAGGCTGATAAATAGACTACTGCTCTATTGAGAGCAGCAGATAAGAAGCCATAGACTCAGGTTATCTTTTCACCTATAGGCAATTGTAATTAAAAATAAAGAACACTGTGTGTGTGTGTGTGTGTGTGTGTGTGTGTGTGTGTGTGTGTGTGTGTGTGTGTGTGCGCTAAACACAGACTGAAGATGTCTGAAGTTAGAGATTGTCATGGAAAGTTAAGGGTAATTTAAGGTCAATGTTTCACACGTTGATGATGGGATAAAAACTAACATGACTGTCCAGGGGGCTCTAACTCCTTGTAACTGAAAATGAAATATTACTAAATTAAACTATAAACCATAAACCAATGTCAAGCCTCTGCCATAAACTGTCTGGCTAGTTTATTTTTCTGGTGTAATTCATAACTTATTGAAATCTTTATAAGTCTTGAGTTGTCCTGAGTAGTCATTTGGAGCAGATTGGAGCTCCACATTCTCGTTTCAGACCACTCTCAACAGTGAAATTATAGGATCATTGAAACTGAGGATACAATATCAACCACATAAGTGATGGCATATCATATAAAAATTCATGTTACTGTTATGTAATCCCCCGACCACTTTTTCTAGTCCCATATGCTGCATAGGATGCTTTTACCTGCGGAGCCGGAGGAGAGGCGCGTCGCGATGGCTCGGCGAGGGCTGCGCGGACTTCCGGGACAAACCCGCACCACCTCGTCTTGACACTGCAAACAGATGACCTGGTTCTCCTGACTTTCTCCGACCTTACTGCAGCCCATGTGCTCGCCCCCGGCCTGGATCTTCATACCTGTGTTGATCTGACGGACCAGTCGCATGTCTGCTCCTGCCTCATGCTCCAGCATCCTCCTCACCGGCGGCGGTCACACTTATAACGCATGGCTTCGGCGTGTGAAGGCAACACCTTCTCCTGTACCTAAAGTATCCTTAACTCCACCCACTGCTCCCCGCAGCAGCTCACCTCCGCTCCATCATGTCAGCCTCTCTCTGTTCGTGTCGCGGTTGATGTTGCGTCTTTACGCACGGCTGCAGGCGTGGCTGCTTCACGTGGTTGGTGAGGTCACAGTGTCATAAAGAAGCCATCAAATAAGATCTCTTTTTAAGTACCACAGAGACTCTGGGAGTCCCAAAAGTATTATTACTGTTGTACCAATTTAATGAAAATGTCACAATGTAGTTTTGAGTTGCTGTAAGTTCACCTGAAGAGCACAGACAGATAAGTTACAGGGTGGAAGTAACGGATTACATTTACTCTCACAACTGTAACAAAGTCGTATTTTATGATAAACTGTGAGAATGGAGCAGAAGAGAGTCGCCAAATCAGCAGCTGCAGCAGAGAAGAAGCTGCTGATGTGTCTGCGGCCGCAGGAGGGCAGAGCTCCCTGTTCAGAGAGGTGACACTCTGGAACAGTGGGGGAAGAAGTGTTCAGATCTGCTACTTAAGAAAAAGCAGCAATACTACAGTGTAAAAATACTCTGTTACAAGGAAAAGTCCTGCATTCNCAACACCTTCTCCTGTACCTAAAGCATCCTTAACTCCACCCACTGCTCCCCGCAGCAGCTCACCTCCGCTCCATCATGTCAGCCTCTCTCTGCTCGTGTCGCGGTTGATGTTGCGTCTTTACGCACGGCTGCAGGCGTGGCTGCTTCACGTGGTTGGTGAGGTCGCAGTGTCATAAAGAAGCCATCAAATAAGATCTCTTTTTAAGTACCACAGAGACTCTGGGAGTCCCAAAAGGATTATTACTGTTGTACCAATTTAATGAAAATGCCACAATGTAGTTTTGAGTTGCTGTAAGTTCGCCTGAAGAGCACAGAGACAGATAAGTTACAGGGTGGAAGTAACGGATTACATTTATTCTCGCAACTGTAACAAAGTCGTATTTTTGTGTACTTGTACATACATGAAAAAGTCATGATAAACTCTGTGAGAATGGAGCAGAAGAGAGTCGCCAAATCAGCAGCTGCAGCAGAGAAGAAGCTGCTGATGTGTCTGCGGCCGCAGGAGGGCAGAGCTCCCTGTTCAGAGAGGTGACACTCTGGAACAGTGGGGGAAGAAGTGTTCAGATCTGCTACTTAAGAAAAAGCAGCAATACTACAGTGTAAAAATACTCTGTTACAAGGAAAAGTCCTGCATTCAAAGCCTTACTTAAGTAAAAGTACAACATTATTAGCATCAAAAAGTACCAAAAGTAAAAGTTGGCTACTCATTATTCAGAATGGCCCATTTCAGAATCATATATGTTATATTACTGGATTATGATTAGTGATGCATCAATGTGTACATGATGTATATACTACTGTATATACTTTGTCTGCGGGGTAGCTTGTGATTTTCCCCAGGATCAATATCTTAATCTATAATGATAACACAATATTATCATAATTGATTTGTTGATCATATTTTGTACTAATTATCTGAATCTGCAAAGTAACTAGTCACTAAGTTATCAAATAAATGTAGTAGAGTATAAAATACAATTCTGAAATGTAGTGGATAAAGTAGCAGAAAATGGAAATACTCAAGTAAAGCACAAGTACCTCAAAATTGTACTCAAGTACAGTATGTAAGACGTTCCGTTCCACCACTGCTCTGAAGAAATACGTGTTCTAAATGTGTACGTTCACTGGCGGACACACCCAAGATGTTTGTTTTGAGTTTGTCAGCTCAAAACTTGCATTGACAATGAATGAGCAGAGAAGTTGAACCTAGAGCAGATTGTGACTCGCAGAACCCCTTTCAGACAGGTGAGAACAACAACAAACTCACTGTACAGAGGAGGATGTCAATAACGTACCGTTGTGTGTGCGTGCACTAACTGAGTAGGCTCTCTTTTTGCTTTAATGTCTGCGTTTAATGTGTGTCTATACATCTCTGTGTTGGCCGCCTTTGTTATGCTTTATTCTTTGAAATGTAGCTGGTGCGTTACATAAGCCAAAACCCATGACTGGATAAGAGAACAAGCCAGATGGTGTTATGAAAGCAGATATTTCTTGAGCTTTTTGGGTTAATGGCACCTGCCAGTACCCCTTTAATAGATCGAGTTTACTCACATACTTTGCTGCACCAACTTGGTCAATGCAGTCCTCGGCGCGACACTTTAATTTCTTAACCATTTTTCTCCAACATCAACGTCATATTGCTCAACAAGCTTCAAAAGTTGCTCAGACAGTGACTGCACACAGCTAGCAATAACAAGACAGCGTTGATCCCTGAGGTGAAATACAAATTAGATCCCTCCTGCTAACTACATACCCAGAAATTAATCTCAACCCTAGTCTTCATGCAGTTACTTACAGTGGGTATTTATGCACTAAAAAACACCCGAGCGAGGAAGGCAACTGCACAACCAGCGTCCCCTCGAGTCCAGGGATGTACCCCCAAGACAAAAATTTTACGAACAAATCCCAAAGGAGAAACGTCCAGCCTAACAGCAGAATTAGTGATGTTACGTTCGCGAACGATCCGATTCCTTTCAAAGGCTCTTTGGTACGAATGAGGGGAACCAAGTCGTACTTGGTGAGAGCCGTTCTTTTTATTGTTATGTCCAAATTTCACTGCCTGCCCTTAATCCACCTCCCTTTATGTGAACAGTGAGAACCAGCCAGTTGCATGAATTGCATTCAAGGCAAAAAGAATAAAAACAAAGGAGAGTATGATGCTCATCAAACACAAAAATTGCTTGCCAGAGAGCATAAAGAAAACGACAAAAAGAAATCTCAAGAGCAATCTTTTTACAAAGCTGCTGCTTCTGACCTCGAGCAGGTTCTAAATACTCCATGGAGCAATGTGAGTAGCCTGTACTATTCGCGCAAATTGAGCACATACAACCTGACAGTATATGAACTGGACACTAAAAAAGCAGAATGCTACATTTGGCATGAGGGGGAAGGTGGTCGTGGATCATCCGAAATAAGCACATGTGTGTTCAAGCATCTCTCTGCACTTTCGGTTGTAAATCATGTAGTTCTGTATTCAGACACATGTGGCGGACAGAACAGGAANCCCTCGAGTCCAGGGATGTACCCCCAAGACAAAAATTTTACGAACAAATCCCAAAGGAGAAACGTCCAGCCTAACAGCAGAATTAGTGATGTTACGTTCGCGAACGATCCGATTCCTTTCAAAGGCTCTTTGGTACGAATGAGGGGAACCAAGTCGTACTTGGTGAGAGCCGTTCTTTTTATTGTTATGTCCAAATTTCACTGCCTGCCCTTAATCCACCTCCCTTTATGTGAACAGTGAGAACCAGCCAGTTGCATGAATTGCATTCAAGGCAAAAAGAATAAAAACAAAGGAGAGTATGATGCTCATCAAACACAAAAATTGCTTGCCAGAGAGCATAAAGAAAACGACAAAAAGAAATCTCAAGAGCAATCTTTTTACAAAGCTGCTGCTTCTGACCTCGAGCAGGTTCTAAATACTCCATGGAGCAATGTGAATAGCCTGTCCTACTCGTGCAAATTGAACACATACAATCTAACAGTATATGAACTGGACACTAAACAAGCAGAATGCTACATGTGGCATGAAGGGGAAGGTGGTCGTGGATCATCCGAAATAAGCACTTGTGTGTTCAAGTATCTCTCTGCACTTTCGGATGTAAATCGTGTAGTTCTGTATTCAGACACACGTGGTGGACAGAGCATGGACGCAGCTTTCTGCTCAATGTGCCTTCATGCTGTCAAAACTTTGCCCCTCTCTGTGATTGGCCATAAATACATGGAGCCTGGTCATAGTCAGATGGATTGTGACAGTCCATGTTGCTGTAGAGACAGCAAGAAGAAAAGTTCCTGTCTACATCCCAGATTGTTACTACACACTACTGAGAGGGGCAAGAAGAAATAAACCATACAATGTTCATGAGCTGGGCCACAAGGACTTCCTGGACTTCAAGGCATTTTCAAGTCAGATAATCAAAGGTAGAGTGAAAGATGGAGAAGGAGCAGTTGTTCACTGGCATAAGATCAAGTGGTTTTGCTATGTAAAAGAGGACCTCAAGACAGTTTACTTCAAGTATGGGCTCTCTGACCAATCGTTTAGAAAGATGCAGGTGGCACAACGAGTAGCCAGAGGCAGCCACTATGTCTAAACACCACAGCAGATGTACACAAGTCCTCCAGGAATCAGTGCACAGAAAAAACGAGACCTGCTGACACTGTGCACAATAGGAAGCATCCCACAGTGTTATGAGGAGTTTTATAGCTCTTTGAATGTGTTAAATGAGTAAGAATGTAGTGTTGATTGAAGTGTAATTGATGCATGCATTTCATTAAAATGAATGTGGTTTAATTCAATTCAATTCAATTCAGTTTTATTTATATAGCGCCATATCATAAAGTTATCTCAGGGCACTTTGTTATAAAGAGTAGGTCTAGACCGACTCCTTATGTGTACAGAGACCTAACAATTCCCACCAAAAGCGAGCACAAGCAACAGTGGCAAGGAAAAACTCCCTTTCAAAAGGTAGAAACCTCGAGCAGAACCAGGCTCTGGGTGGGCGGTCATCTGCCTCGACCGGTTGGGTTGAGAGAGAGGAGAGGGAGACAGCGAGGGAGAGAGAGAGACATTACGAGGAAAGCGAACATGCAGTTGCACAGCACAGTTCAGTTTTACATACAGATGTAAAGTAGCAGTAGTGGAAATAGCATTAATGTTAATACAAATAAAAGTAATAGCAATGTAGTAGTCGTAATACTGATAATAAGTCCAAAAACAACAATAACAGCAACGGCTGCCGAGCAGCAGCACGGGGGCAGTGGATGGCCCGCATCACAGATCCAGGTTCCGCAACCACAGATCCAGACTCCGGAGCTCCGCAACCACAGATCACGACTCCACAACTCCGCAACCTCAGAACACGACTCAGCAGCTCCGCAACCTGAGATCACGATATCGCAGTTCCGCAACCACCGATCCAGACTCCGTAGCTCCGCAACCACCGATCCATACTTCGCAGCTCTGCAACCACAGGGCAAGACTCCGCAGCTCCGGAGGCAGAAACACTCGGAGAAAGCAATAGAAGGAAAGCGAGAAAGAGGAGAGAGAGCAGCAGAAGGATAGATAGAAAGAGGAGAGAAGGGAAGCAGTTGAGTTAGTAACAAGTATTAATGTGATAAGAGTATGTACAGATGGAGAGGGAGAGGAGGAGAGAGGAGCTCAGGGCATCGTACGAAGACTCCCGACAGTCTAGGCCTATAGCAGCATAGCTAAGGGCCTGTCTAGGGGTGGCTCAGGGCTCACCTGAGTCAGCCCTACTATAAGCTTTATCAAAGAGGAAAGTCTTAAGCCTACTCTTAAATGTGAGGAGGGTATCTGCCTCCCGTACATAAACGGGAAGTTGATTCCACAGAAGAGGAGCTTGATAGCTGAAGGCTCTGGCTCCCATTCTATTTTTAGAGACTCTAGGAACAACAAGGAACCCTGCATTCTGGGAGCTCAGTGTTCTGGTGGGGTAATTACAATTGTTTACTTACCTACGCCCATATTCTGGGCCAACAACAGGGCCAACCCTGAGACTGTCACAGTAATGAGAGTGAAAACAGTCACCTGGGAATGACTCACCATGTTAAACTTCAAGGGAAGAGAGGCGACTGTCTTTGGTTGTTCAAAAGGAATTTCCTGGGTGAGTGGATTTAGTTTAGTCCTAATGATTGAAAGTCAGACATGTCACAACTTTGTACAGAGAGGTTTTTTCTGTCGAGTTCAAGTTTTAGCAAGTAATATTCTTTAGCATAATAAGGTGTCAGTTACCCCTTTGTTTTTATGTTTTTATTTTTTTAATCCAGTCCTAGATGAAGTGGTCACAGTGCTATGCTGCAGCCAGAGATGAAGACTGGTCACCGATCATGAAGGTCAGAGCTTGTTTAAGAGGGGAGGTCAGCATTTGCCTTCCAAAGTACGGCGCCATCTTCTACTTTCTGGCTGTGTTTGTCTTCATCTTTGTGCTATATAACACGGACTTCCTGGAGGTGAGAACTTGGTTTTAGTGGGACCACTTGAAGAGTAAGGGAAATGTTGAATAGTCAGATTTCAGAATAATGTTATCAAATGAAAGGTAGATCAGGATAAAAGTAATGTTCTTCATTGCAATTTGAGTTAGCAGTATTTTACCTCACAATCCTGCATTATGCTTTGCTGACAGCAGCAGCGTCTTTATTCTCATGACAAGACCAAAAGCATCGTGTTCCAACCTAGTGGTTTCCCATTCGTTCCTACTGCCTCGGTCCCCCATCTGCCTGACTGAACGTGCATTTTTGATGTTTCGTTGAATATTTTAGGGGTTTCTCATCTTATNAGCAGTATTTTACCTCACAATCCTGCATTATGCTTTGCTGACAGCAGCAGCGTCTTTATTCTCATGACAAGACCAAAAGCATCAATGTGTTCCAACCTAGTTGTTCCCCATTCGTTCCTACTGCCTCGGGTCCCCATCTGCCTGACTGAACGTGCATTTTTTATGTTTAGTTGAATATTTTGGGGGTTTCTCATCTTATGTAGCAAACAGCACCAGCGGGTCACTGTGGCCTGTTTGTGTTGTTGTTTCTACCCCCTTAATAGGGCTCCCGCCACTCCAAGTGGATTTGGCTGTGGGGAGTGTTAAAAGCTCGCAGCCTGTCTGCTGTATTTCTGTTTCCCTCTCTGTTTTAAAGTGTTAAAAAGGTTTTTGAAATCAGTTTAAAATCAAGAGGTGATGTGACAGGATGTCATTTTTGATTGCAGACACATAGGCTTATCGTATATCTGAGTCATCTGGCTTTTTTCAAAAACAATGTTTGTTGCGGCTTGGGTTTAGCCCGTTGTATCTTCTTGGTCATTATAGTAATGGCAGGCCATACATTGCTTGCACGACGATAACCTCTGGGGGCAGCAGCCAATATTACGGGGCTTCCGGTGTAGCCAGCGGATAACAGATAACAGATATCTGGGCCAAGACTTCCTCTTCTGTGCGCCGGTCATTGTTTACAGTCCAATTAGTAATCTCGCAATCCTTCGGCTATCGTCTGACGATGATTTGAGTGCAGATACATTTAAAAAAAAATTGAATTAAAAGCTAATCTCTAGAGTTCTGACATTGATTAAAAGCGACGATAGCTGACTGAGATTGCATTTCGGCCAATGCATTCGCCTCTTTACCTGCATGCAACCAAAGCCCATTCAAACGTGATTGGTCAATAGACTACAAAAGGAAACCAGAACACTTCCGATACCAAAATCTTGTCCCTTGCCTACAGATTCTGCAATCATATGCAGATATGTTTCTAGAGATTAGTTGTTGTGTGTGGGTTAATTATGTGGCTTGATTGTGTAGGCTATATGGCTGTGAGGCTGTATGGATATGCAATCAGATTTGTGTCGATATAATCAAACAAAACTTCAGAAATATCAAAACAAAATTAAGAGTGACAGACAATAAAACTCACTGAATGTTACGGGGTGCAGTCAGAGTGGCAGGGAAAAAGACTCAAACGCAGACAGACCAGGAGGCTCAAACAGTTTAATAATTTATTTGTGACTTACACGCAGATACAGGTAAGCAGGCAACGGGTAACTGATAGATCCTGGTTCTGGAGACAGCAGCACGAGGAACACATCCAACACAAGAACACAAAACCA
Organism: Maccullochella peelii; assembly: GCA_002120245.1. Classification (NCBI taxonomy): domain Eukaryota; kingdom Metazoa; phylum Chordata; class Actinopteri; order Centrarchiformes; family Percichthyidae; genus Maccullochella; species Maccullochella peelii. The sequence goes on along the minus strand of LKNJ01009618.1, from coordinate 16,352 downwards.
AAGCACATTGTAACTTGTACACACAGTACAATCACACACACACAATGAACCCAAGAAGAACAAAGGAAGGGAACCGGTATAAATAAGGAAGAGGCTTACGAAGGAATCAGGGACAGGTGCAGACAGGCAGGAAAGACTATACTTCAAAATAAAACAGGAAACAGACAAAGACTAATGGGACATAACACTGAAGCAAACAAAATGTCATCTCAAAAGTAAAACTTATAGTCGACAAATTATTTGTGTAATTGTGTAAACTACTGGTGTTTTTCTTTTTTGATAATATAATCATCTAATTCACTTTGGTTCCGTCTCCAGTGTGATCTGTACAAATTCATTAGGGGAAATCAATGAGGGATAATGGCTTTAACTTGGATTCACCTCATCAGTTGAGATACTATACTATATACTATGATTTGTACATTTAGTGTGGTGTATGCATCAAAATTCAATGTATCTTCCTCTTTCATGTCAAACTGAAACAGCCTCTATAGTGCTTCTGGGCCAATGACATATAACAGGGATATTCAACTAAAATTCAAGAAGTTCAAGGTCCAGTCAGGGAAAATGTATTAAAGCAAAGGTCCGGAACATCATAATGTCTAACTTGAGTTAGTGTGATATATGGTGATGTAGCCTAGTAGATGTATCAACGTCTGCATGTAATCAATAACTGACTGTCAAATCAAATAAATTCAGTATTATTCAAAAACATTTTGACAATGTTTATTGTCACTTAACAGATACATAATACTGTAGATATAGGTATAACGTTCTTGTCTTATTAAGTAAAAGAAGGGCTGCATTTAGAAATAAGAGAAAATAAATAAAATAGCTTTTGAAGAACTTAAAATAAAGTTCATAACTTGAGAAAAATAAAGTTTAGCAGCAGCTTTTCCCTTTTTCTTTAACTGTCTAACATCTTGACTGAACAGTCTCAAATAACTTTACAATATATAAATCTCAGCAAATCTTAACAATTGAACACTTCTACAGTTTCTCTTTCTTTCCCTCTTATATCCCACTCCCCTACATTCTGTTGATTAGTGAGAGAACTGAGCTGTAGCTTGTCCTGCCAGGATTTTAAATCTAGGCTAGAATGGTGTCAGGGCCATTCTCATGCACATGTGGAGGTGCTCATTGGTCTCACTCGTCTCTTCGTCTTCTCTCTCTGTATCGCTTTCTTTATTTTTCTTTCTCTTTCTATCTTCCTTTCGTCTGTCCCTCGCCTCTCGCCTGTTTGTGTATGCAGAGCGGCAAATTTTAGCGCCTGGAAAGCAGAGACTTCATTGGCTGAGTAGCGTCACGTGGGATGGCTTAACTCGAATGCAATTGGTCTGTGCGTTTCCTGATCTGCTCAACCAATGCCGTAAACACTAGAAAAGCTGCGCCGGTTAAAATAGAAGCGTCCCGTCAAATTTAAAATCCCCATATAATTTATTGGTAATAGGTCCGGGTCCGTATAGGATGGCGTCTGGATCCGGACCCGGAACGTGGTCCGCCAGTTAGTGACCCCTGACATATAATATCCCAAAACATGAATTTCAGTGAACAAGACTTTGAATCACACGCACAAAAATATTTAGATTTGAATTTAACATTCAGCTTCTTGGTTTCTGCAAAGCAGATTCAGTGTCTTGAAACTCCTGCATTTTCCCATGGGTCAGTTTTAAGAACATAGTAAGGGCCACACGGGAAATTGGGAAAGGCAGAAATTCCTGCAGCTGACAGCTCAACAGTTCTTATCAACCCCCTAATAATATTCAGTCATGTTGAGGTTTTGGCTCTTTTCTTATATTTAGGTAATTTGCTTTTCACTTGTTTGATGCATCTTTGTCACCATCTTTCTCTTCACCCCCTGCCAGTTTCAGCATAAAGTGAACTCCACCATCATCTACCCGAAAGTTTCCACTGATCGTGCCATGCATCACAGCTTCTGCACCTTCCAGCCACTGTCCCCTGAGGATGTGCTGGAGGAACGCCTCCTACTGGACTCCATTGCTTGGCCTGAAACCCCAGTTTTGCCAGCTCCTCTTTCCCTGGAGCAGACCAGTGATCCTGCCCACAGTAACTTCACCATTCTCCCACCAGGGAGGGGAGGAGGACAGTGGCACATAGGGGATCAGCTGGAGGTTCTGATCAAAATGT
>LKNJ01009606.1:0-10445 GCA_002120245.1 Maccullochella peelii | reverse complement strand
ATTAAGAGCCTTGTAAACAAGTAAAAGAACTTTAAAATCGATCCTAAAAGACACCAGGAGCCAGTGCAGGTTCACTAAAACTGGGGTGATATGATCTCACTTTCTTGTTTTAGTTAAAAGTCAGCTCTCTATTTGCTTGTGGGCCAGCTAAAAAAATGTCAGTTTTTTTGCCATTTAATATAAGATAATTGTTCTGCATCCACTTATTTACTGCAGCCAGACCAGTTGTTAAATAGCAAAGGGATTGGTCATCATTTGGGTTCAACAAAATATAAAGCTGTGTGTCATCCGCATAGCTGTGGAAATTACTGTGTGATTACTTTGAAGGCAGTGTCTGGCCTGGCTTCGAGTTCGATTTTAGATTGAAATATGACTAAACCCATATAGTTTGAGATCCTATGGGAACCACCGACACCTGATTTACTAAAGTCTAAACATAAAAGGTGACTGTGCCTTTGTTATGATTGTACCCACATCATAGCAAAGCCCCAGAATACATCACATATCACACTACTAATTCAAAAACTGTATTTGTTGTAGTTTTCCCTCTTATGTTCCTCTTTACTTTCTTATATACACATCTCTGCTTTTTCCTCTTTGCAATCACAGAAAAGCCTATCCCCCTATCCTCACACCCTGCAGAGGTCACCAGTCAGTTGAAGAGCTAATACACACACACACACACACATATTCAGGTCAACAGGAAATCTAGAGTGTTTTCCAAGAGAACTATTAAGAGAGAACTTCCCATATTTTACACATTAAACTCAGTTTAGTAGTCTTTGTCAAGTGTGATAGCCACCATCAGGGTCACCTCAGTTTGAGCTCTGAGAGGACGAGTTTTATAAGAAAAGCCTGAGAGGTGTGAACAATTCATTAAGTTTTACTGCGCCCACCCACTCTGACAGATCGTGTTTCTAATATTGTTGACATTTGTCTCCACGAATTCTTTAAAAGCCATTTCTGAATAAAATAGCAGCAGTTAAGCTTTTTGTGTGACTGTTCTTTGCACATAATGCGTCAGACCTTTCATCCTTTCTCTCTCTCTTTGTCTCTGTCTAATTGTATTTGCACTCTGGGTGTCTGTTAATGCGAAATGTGTGTTGGGTTCTGTTATAGGTCGCTGAGGAATAATGAGATCCAAGTGTTGTCGGATTTTGTTTTCTCAGAATACTCTTCCCTAGAGAGACTGTGAGTATTTTTATGCTGCTTTTCATATCATCACAATATACACTTTTGGTTGGTTTACTCATCATTCATGTGTTTTATGGAAGGTGACTTCCAACAACAGTCACACAACAGTAAAAAAAACAAACATAAATGAATGATTGAGCAAAAAGCAGAACTATTGAACAAGTGTTGAAATAGAAAGTCAGGTATACAATATACAGATACAATGGTGAATGGAAATGAGCACTTTAAATTCATGTGAATATGCCAGCAAAACAGCATGAATTTGATGTTGCTATTCAGTAGTTTTCTTTTTCACAATTATTTGGAGGATTTCTGTTTATTTTTGGCTCCAACTTCGTTCTTTAAGGTGAATAAAAGTGAAAAAAGGTCTGCACACTATTCTACTCACTGCTGCTATATCATAATAATGACTTCATTTATATAGCACCTTTTGAAAGCAAAGTGCAGGTCAGTAAAGCATTGTGCTTTACAATAAAAACAGAATGAAACAGTAATTTACAAGGTTAAAATGCCTTACGATAAAAGTGAGTTTTAAGAAGCGATTTAAAGGAGGATGTTGATTTTACCTGCCTGAGATCTTCCAGCAGGGAGTTCCACAGTTTAGTGGCCCAGACAGCAAAGGCCCGGTCACCTTTCGTGACAAGCTGAGATTTTGGCATTGCAAGTAGGGCCCTGCCGGAAGATCTCAGGCAGCGATCAGGCTTATACGGAGTTAGCAGGTCACAAACATAGGCAGGGGCCTGACCATTCAAGGCTTTAAACACCAACAATAAAATCTTAAAATCAATTCTAAAACTCACAGACAACCAATGGAGGGCCGCAAGGATTGGTTTAATGTGGTCTCTTCTCTTAGTGTGTGTTAAGATCCTGGCAGCAGTATTCTAAATCAGCTGCAGCCTTTGGATGTTACGCTTGCTGATGCCAGAATAAAGTGCGTTACAATAGTACAGCATGGAAGAGATAAAAACATGGATGACCTTTTCTAGGTATGCAAAGGAAAGGAATGACCTGATCTTGGTAAGCTGTCTCAGCTGGGCAAAACAAGACCACAGCACTTTGGTTACCTGAGCATCAGCATCATCATAAAATTGAAGAATCAAGAGAGGGCTTCTTTAAGAGGGGATAAACAGTGGCATGTTTAAAACAGGAGGGGACAATGCCAGAAGACAAAGAACTGTTTATAATAGCTAAAATGTTTGGGCCAACCGTCTGTTAAAAGTACAGCTTTTAAAAACCAAGTGGCAATGCAGTCAGAAGGGCAGGAAGAAGATTTTGAACATGCAACAGTGTGTTCTAATCATGACTTTTTGGTTTATACACCTTCATGATTGGTATGATCAAGCATCACAATGGTTCCATATATATAAAGATTAGAAAAAGACAAAAGGTAAATAAGGCCAAAAGTGCCAATAATCATCATAAATCCATATTATTCAAGGAAACAAATCAATACTGTCTGGCAGATTAGAACACATCCTAATACTCTGTCTTTTTTGGGTGAATCTATTTGGTATTTAGTTATTTCAAAACATTTTCTTCATCTTTCCAACCTCAGAGACACCATTAATTGTATTACCATTAAAACTATGCTTTTCTTCCTCATGTTTAAATTTCCAGGTCGGCAAATGGATCGCTGAAATCCAAATGAACAAATGAACACGCACATAAAAATGTATAATGTGCTGATCAACATAATCTAGCTTTAAGTTATTGCTGTTTTTGAAATACGGTCATTGTTATTCCCATGGAACAATTTCGTCATTCCTGTTTTTCTGTGTCTTAACTCACTGTGGTGGCATAACTGACTAGTTGACGTTATTAATGCTTTGTGCGAGACATGATTTTATTGCGACGCAGTAAATGTCTCTGCCAGTCAGACATTTGTGTCTTTTGAAAAATTGTAACTGCATTTCTCTGCAGATTGAACCAGAAAAACTGGTATCATTGTATTGATTGAATCATACTATATAGCCTTCCTTATATTATATGAGACAGACTACAATCCAAGCAAATATAAAAGGCACATTCAAACTTTGCTCATAAGTTTTCTTGATAATGTCATGCTGTTAAATGATAATGAGGCAACTGGAGGGACAGTTACTTGTCTTACTGAGTTTTATTAACTGTTTGTGCAATACTCAAATAATCATTTAAAGACTTTATTGTACACTACCGGTCAAAAGTTTTAGAACACCCCAAATTTTCCAGTTTTTTATTGAAATTTATGCAGTTTAATGTCTCATTGTACTCTGAAATGAAAGCATAGAACAAATAAACAATTGAAGTTAAAAAAGAAATCATGGAATCAATTTATAAACCAAAATGTATTCTAAACTTTTGACTCATCAAAGTAGCCACCTTTGGCAGATATAACAGCTGAACACACTCGTGGCATTCTTTCTACAATGGAAATCAAATATTCTTCAGAAAGTTCTTCCCAACTCTGTTGCAGAAGTTCCCATAAATGTGTGGCACTTGTAGGTTGCTTTGCTTTCACTCTTCTGTCCAGTTCATCCCAAACCAGCTCGATGGGGTTTAAGTCTGGAGACTGTGCTGGCCACTCCATGTTTTCAAGCTTACCATCTTGTTCTTTTTTCCTAAGGTAGTTCTGGCATAGCTTGGACTTATGTTTTGGGTCATTATCTTGCTGTAGGATGAACCCCTGACCAACTAGGCGCATACCAGAGGGTACTGCATGGCGCTGCAGAATGCTGTGGTAGCCGTTTTGGTTCAGGGTGCCTCTCACTCTGTACAAGTCACCGACCCTGGATCCAGCAAAACAGCCCCAGACCATCACGCTTCCTCCTCCATGTTTGACAGTTGATGTCACACACTGAGGAACCATCCTTTCGCCTACTCTACGGCGTACAAAAATCCTGCATGATGAACCAAAGATTTCAAATTTTGATTCATCAGTCCATAACACCTTCTTCCAGTCTTCAGTAGTCCATTGGTGATGTTTCATGGCCCAGGCAAGCCTCTTTTTCTTATTCTGACGTCTTAGCAATGGCTTTCTTGCTGCAACTCGACCTGTCAAACCTGCAACTCGAAGTCTTCTCTTCACAGTTGAAACTGAGACTTGCTTACTACGACCACTATTAAGCTGTGCTTGAAGCTGTTGTCCTGTGAGCCGCCTATCACGCAAGCTGTTGACTCTCAGAAACTTGTCTTCTGATTCTGTTGTGGCTTTGGGTCTGCCAGACCTCTTCCTGTCTGAGCGCCTTTTGATGGTGAAGGAAACTGTACTCACTGACACCTTGACTTTCTTCGCAATTTCTCTGTAGGAAAGACCTACATTTTTAAGTGTTATGATGGTCTGTCTCTCTTCCATTGTTAATTGCCTTTTTCTCGCCATTTTTATAGCAACACAATACTTTCTGCAGTACAATACTGTTCAAATAATGCTCACAAGGGTATGGTACCACAGTGTGTTCCAACACTACTTTTATGCAGACAGAGGGGGTTGTAAGTAATCAAGAAAAGTTGGGACACCTGTAGGAATTGGTAGCACCAACTTTCAAGGCTTGATCAACCTCCATTGCTGCAGAACAGCTTTAAGTTGTTAACCCATTTCTTGTTCCGTGAAAAAGGCCTTTTTGTATAATTCTGAAATGTACATTATTTTTCAGTTTTGGGTAACCTTACTTTTTTTTTTTACCTCTGGCAGTTCAACACTTACCTTTGTACCATTTCAAGCTATTCATTGGACTTGAACTGCTTGAATTTCAATAAAAAACTGGAAAAATTGAGGTGTTCTAAAACTTTTGACCGGTAGTGTATATATGTACATGTATATTGTGATTGTGTTTTTATTATTATCTCTTAGTCATCTCTGGTACATTTTTACCTCTTTAAGTTGCATCATGTTGCCTTTCAAACTACATGGAGAAAAGTCTCTTAAATCATCATGAGAAACACTAAGCCCAGGCAAACTGCAAAACTGCAAAAAGCAAAGAGGCACAGTTGTCACAACTTAACATCAATGAAGAAGTGTGAATATCTACTGTATTGCTCCAGTCCAGCACCTCTATTTTTGAGGGTTTTGTTCATGTGCTCTTATGTCAGGGCAATTTTGTTGTTTAGTAGCAAAGTGTGCAATGACGTAGACAACGATAAATATTCTGCAGAATCTAGAAACAACAATATCTTCTAATTGATGGGGAGCACACACATTCACAAACATTTTCATTGCCTTCATGTTCATGGAAAGTTGCACATTTCTAAACTTGAATCTCGAGTCAAAGTTTAGTAATTGCTGGCTTGTTTAGTGTGTTTTTAAGTGTCATAATTTGCATCTGAGCAACTGATTGTACCCTGCAGATGTCTGTCCTCTGTGTGTTCATGTGGAGAATATGCTGATGAGTGTATTTTCCTTTAACTCTTAATGATGTGTGAAAAGGGAAAGAAGCAGCAGCTGATGATGATATTATTCTAAGAACAGGGTAGCTATCCCTTTTATGTGTATGTGTGTGTGAATTATGTTTATATGCATGAGAGAGGTCAACAATAAGTGGTAGAGTTTCAGATGGATTTCAGATTTTTTTCTCTGTTCCCAGGTTTCTGCAAAACAACAGCCTCCAGTTCATATCCAAACGTGCCTTCAGCGGCCTGCACAGTTTAAAGAAGTTGTAAGTACCACACTCTCTCTCTCACTCACACTCATTTAATCTCTCCTGAAACTACGTGGATTTTATTTTCCTTCAATCCACTTTTTTTTTTCTTACCTTCACCTATATCTCTGGTGAGCCTGTCTCACGTGTGTCAGATGAAAAATGGGCAGGAAGCAATCAATTGATGGGTTTTGTTTGTTGTATTTATCAACTCAATTAGCATGTTTAATACAAGAGAAGGAATTCAAGGAATTCAAGGAGCTTCACACAGCGATAAAAAAGTACAGAATATATAAAACACTGAGCTCCTGAGCTCTGTTATTGATTACGTTTAAATTCTTCTAGACCTGCAACTAACAATTTCTTCATTATTTTTTAAAATTAATCCATTTATTATTTAGTCTATGAAATGTAAAAAAACAAAGATATTAAGTTACTATGATATATGGCAAATAACAGAAAAATCCTCACATTTGAGAAGCTGAAACTAGAGAATGTTAAGCATTTTTTCACTATTATTGCTTGAATTATGACTGAAACAATTAATTTATTATCTAAATTGTTGTTGTAAACTTATCGATTAATCAACTAATCGTTTAAGCTCTACTGTATTTCTTATATTACTTTAAAACATAAGGACTGTAGGTATGTTTGTGTGCACTGTGTGGATCAGAGAAACCTCATTAGAAAATGTATTTTCATCCGTTCCCTCTTTCTCTACTTCTCACTCTTTTTCTCAGGTTTCTCAGTGAGAACTTGATATCCACCCTTAGTCCTGGTGTGTTCAGGGATCTCCATCAGTTAGAGTGGCTGTGAGTAGCACACACATGCACCTATGCATGTATGTGTACGTGTGTGAGGAAGTTATTGTGCTGTGGTTATATATGAATGTAGATGGAAGGACACTGTGTGACTGTTGAGTGCATTCAAAGACACACAGAAGTTCTGGCAGTCATTATATGTCTGTATGGGGTAGTCATGCTCATTTTTGTGGTGTCTGGTTTTATTTCTGGAATATTATCTGGAATTTCATTTTTAGAACTATTCTTTTAATAACAATAAAAAAATACATGAGTTTTGTTTGTTTTTTTGTGCCAGGATGTTGGATCATAACCCGCTAAGCATCTTGTCCCAGGATACTTTCATTGGGCTCCAGTCTCTCATGTACCTGTGAGTTACATCGTTTTTCTTAAAAATGTTCTGTTGTAGTGTTGACTGATTTCTTATCTCAAATTCCAAAAAAATCTAAGTTCTCTGAAATTAGAAATGTATGAGATTTCAGTTGTGTATATATCCATGAATATGTATTTAAAAAATGAATATATAGTTTGAAGCAAACAACGCCTACTCTTTGAGAATAATTGCTAACCTGAAAGTACTCAATATACTGTAGGAAAATAAACATTATAATCAAACCACAAAGATATTGTTATTATCATTGAGTCATGTCTATTAGTTGTTATTTGTGATTCATGTGTATCATTCTGTGTATTGTTTGAGTTTCAAGGTGTGAAGCATGCTGGAACGTTTTCTCAGTTTTCTTTAATCACTTTTTCTCCGATCACTCACTGGAGACCAAGAACTTTTATGCTTGTCAAATGTCTTTGACTTTGCTAAGCTGCACTCTGTGAATACTTTGCATTGTCAAATTTGACACCTCACTTCATGCTCGGTCATGTCTTTGTGTTATAATGGTGATCAAGTATTGAGGGAGTCTTACGATGGATGTCAACGTGTCGGTCTCTCCTGGCAATTTAGTTTCCCCTCCCTTTCACCCCTTGACTCTGTTGTCAGATTCACACCTGTCTGCCCACAGTTCATCTTTCCACTTTACTCAATCTCCGTGTGTTTTCTTTTTTCACCTCTGCCCACAACTGGTATCCATTTCAAAAAATGGCATTTTAATGTTTATGCTTGGAAGATAAAAGCCTTTTAAATGTGCTCTCACTATGTCTGCCTCTTCAAAGAGTGTTTGTACCTCCTGGGAGTTACTGTTACACAGAAGTGACCATATGTCTCTCTTTTCATTTCTCCATTCATCTGTGGAATCAGATGAGCGTCCCTTGTCCCTGGTGTCTGGTCCATCTCTCCTCACATCTGTCTGAAGTGTTGCCACCCAAAATATCAAAGTCTGGTTTTAATCTGAAAACTGTGGGAGCTGAGATCTGCTGACTATACTGTAACTCTTCACTGTCCAGGGAGATTTTACTCTTAGTTTAGTTAAAAGTCTATATCAGAGGGGTTTCATGTTTTACCCCATTACGGATCATATACTTGTGTTTATTGCCAACCATTTTTCAAAGCAAAGGCTTTCACAGTGATTTCCAACCTTCCAGGCAAACATTTAAAATGGCTGGTATTTGTTTAATCCATCATTGTTTGGTAATGCAGATACAATTTTAAAATCTCGTCATTGTTAGTGTTAGTGCGCACTATATGGAGTCGGCAGCCAAAAGACATATTTAGTTAATGACCAACAAAAGGCAAATATAACCGATACCTGTTGTTTGCCTATTGGCTGCCAACTTTCACAGACATTGTTGAAATCAAGGAACATTTTTCAAAACAGTCCCTGTTCAGAAACTGCATCATGTCAAGATAACATGGTGACTTTGACATGAAATACAGTTGACAAAATGTTCACTGTAATGGATCACCTAGCACATTTTAAGTCTCTCAAAGTTAATTTTCATTCTGTAGTGAAATTAAGGGAAACCAACTGTATAGTAAATGGTTGACATTTGCAGTAATATTCATTAAACTAGTATTTGTGATTATTATTGAAATCAGCTTAATTATGCCCTGCTGCTCTTAGATACTTGGATAGCCTACTTTAGGTACTTCTAAATGTTGCTATTGTAATCAGACTAGCAGATGTGGGATTCATTTGCCCTATTTTTTTACAGGACAATGGTTGAAGGACGTTTATTTATATTTGCAGCGTCAGTGTTTGAAATGAATGGAACTAGACATCAGTGCAAGATGTTCATGCAGTGAGATCCGTTTATACATGACTGAAGACATTTCATTCCCTGTTTTCTAACACATCAGTCACTGCGTTTCTGTAGCAGTTACATTATAATTTTGGTCAGTTGTTTCTCTCTTTTTCTAAACAAGTCACAGATCTTTTGCTTCTGGGTATACAAGCTAAAAATGGGAGTGAAACAGTGCATCGCCTCTGCTTTGTAATGGTGGAAAATCCTGCTGTGTAGAGTGTAATCTCTTTTTTGCAATAACGTGTTTTCCTTCTCTCATCAGATCCATGGTGGACACCTCGCTGCAGCATCTTCCTCACCCAAGCTTCTGCCAACACATGCCTGCCTTGGACTGGCTGTGAGTCTGCTCTGACAGTCTGACTTGTATGTGTGCACAAGTGTGTAGTGCGTGTGTCTGATTCAGTAGATGTCTGAGCTCTAAAGAATTTACCAGACAGACGGATGTGTGTGTGTGTTTGTGCTTGTGTGCGCATACATAAAAACAAATGAGGCTGGTAGATAGAGGTGACAGGAGGTTGCCTAGCTGACAAAGTGAGGATCAGATGTGTGGTCCTCCTGACTAAATGAGTGTCCTCAGCTGTGTCGGTCAGCATGACCAGTTATTTTTGGTCAGCGAGTGCAGACTGGAGAGCACCGAAGCTGCCGAATGAGTCTAATAACGACCTCATGCTATCTGTAGCTTTCATGACTGTCTGTCAATGTGTGTTGCTTTCCCTGTTTTCTTTTTTTCTTACACTCAAACACCAGAAAGATATTATATTTCATTCCTACTGTTTGGAATAAACTTTAATAGAACTAAAAGTGAACTTTACTCACACAACAATATACATATCTTTACATGTGAACACCACATGTGTTTCTATCTCTTAAGTGCACACACTATGTCCCCCCTCCCCTTTTGTTCTGCTCTCAGGGATCTTGAGGGAAACCAGATTCAAACTCTCAACTACTCTATCTTGAACACCTGCAGCAAGCTTGAAGTTCTGTGAGTATCCTGCTTTAAAACTTAATAAAAAACGAAAAGGCTTGAAACACTATCCATTTTACGAGGTGAGAAAGAGACATGCGGCATGTTTCCGTTCCACTTTGGGGAGCATTTGAAGTTTCCCAAAAGGTAAACTATAAATTAGGTGTATTTACATCAGCTGGGATGAAGCACATGAATATGTCCATGCATTACTATCAGTTGGAGTAATAATGATCAAGACAAACCAATAAAATTTTAATTGTTAATCGTTTAGAGATTAGAATGTTACGGTGGCCCTGAAGGTCAAAACACAACAACATTTCACAAAACACAACCACATTACAGAAAACATTGTGACATTTCACATTACAGAAAGGGAGGGACAACTCTTCTTGTTTGTGATTGGACCAAACCCAAGTCAATTCAGAGTTTATTCAATGCGGTGCTAGACTGGATCAACGGGAGAAACCATTTGAGAACATTGCAGGGTCTGGCCCTGTGCAGGTAATCTGGCCCATCTCTGCTTGACTCAAGCTTGTTAAAATTAAACAAAACTGTCATCACAAACAAAGCATTACTTATTTAAATTTATTAATCAGAGCATTCACAATATTCACTCACAATCAGCAGGGGGAGGCGCGTAGAAACAACTGTTTACGGTTTGTAGTTCTCTCTCTC
>LKNJ01009601.1:0-10402 GCA_002120245.1 Maccullochella peelii | reverse complement strand
TGACAGCAGTTTAACAGGATCACCTGTTTATCTGTTATCACGAGGAGGCGGGAAATTAAACATTTGGCTTCATATGTAAAACTGCTGTGTCACGGTTGCTGTGTTGAAAGTACATGAGCGTTGTATCTCATGAAATTTGTTTAATTAATGACCTGAAGGTCTTTAAAGGGTAAGAGAATGTCCCATTCCTGGGGCGTTGGCAAAAACACCCAAAGATGAATGAAATTAATGCAAAACAGCTTCGCCAAAATCTGAACCGTCAAATTTACTCCGTTTGCAAAACCACAAAAAAAAACCCTCTTTCAGTTCCTCATAAATATGACAACATGGCACCTGTAACCACAAAGTTCCCCAACAGGCCACTTTAAAGGAAATGGAAGTGAAACGGCCTCGTCATCCCAAACAAAACATTAGAATCAAGATGAATGAGCAATAGAGACCGTTAGCTTAGCTTAGCACAAAGACTGGAAACGGGGGGATCAGCTAGCGTGCTTCTGTCCTCCTACCAGCACCTCTAAAACACATTATATCTTGTTTTGTTTAATCTATACAAAATGTAAAAACAACAAGTTGTGATTTTATGGTTTTGTTTTCCCCTTTGGGTTTATGCTAAGCTAACTGGCTACAGACATGAATCTTCTCATAAAACTCTCAGCAAGAAGGCGAATAAGCGTGTTTTCAAAAATATCAAAGGACAGAATAAACAAGAAGGTTTTTACGTGAAGTAAATCTCACGGTTTGTTCGATCTTTAAGGACGCTGAATGTCTACAGGCTTCGTTTGTCTTGTACAATAAAAGTAATATTTGGTCAAAATTAAAGACATGTATGCATATTTAAGTATAAGTATGACACCCCCCCCAAACCACTTTTTACATCTTTAGCTGCACAATAAAGAACCGGTAGACGTTGAAGGTGAGTCTCATTTTCTTTTGTATTGTACTTTGATGATTTTAGAGTGTATTTCACAGTCTTGCGATATGTTTTTGGATCTGGTTTATATGAATTTGTGGCGTCTTGTTTAAGCCGGTGTGGGCTGGCCATAGTGTGTGTGTACATGACACAATCATTAAAAACTTCACTTATATGAAACCTTATCAAATTTCTCTGCTGTTAATTTTCTCTCTCAGTGGGATCATGACGCCGGGGCTGAACGCCATCATGGGAGCGACAGGAAGTGGCAAGTCTTTTGTTTTTTTAATTTTTACTGATCATTTCTCAAAATTCACAATACATTATACACAGGAAAATGCCCCAGTCACCACAACAATCAGTCATTTAACAACATATACTCACACATAGAGCATCTTCGTTAAACATAAAATAAAAGAACACAAACAGAAAACAATACCAACGACTTTAGACTGTACGAGGGGAATGTAAACTTTATTTTTCTTAAGTGTTTTGCCAATTATTTGCGAGGTCTTTATAGCTTTTCTGTTCATTGTAACCTTAGAAACAGAGTCAAAGAGATGTTGTAGTTCAATACCAAACAGACGGACATTAGGAGCCTTGTGGATGTGATATTTGCCGAGAAGACAGACGAGCTTGAGAGCGTTGTTAGTAGGAAGTGAGTCTGTATTACAATTCAGAAACAAGACCGTGTCTTCTGATATAGGTATCAATCTATTAAAACTAAAAAGAAATGGTTTCAGTTTGGGTTTTACAAAAAGAAATATCTATTTTAAATGTATGTAGTAACTTATTACAGGGGTGGTATCTATGTAATATCTGCATGTGAACTTCTTTTATTTGGGATGAGGAATTTATTAGGGTCTGACCAGACTTCCTCTGCCAAGATATCTGGAAACATTAGTTTCCATAAAAGAGTTGATTTAGGAAAACAACTCTGATTTACACATACGATCAGTTCTGTCTTTCCCCCCAGTTAAGAGCTTGGGGGTTCCTCCGCTCACAGGGTCATATAACAAAGCACTTCTGATAAGGAACGGTCACTTTGGTGATATACTTTTTATAACATTGTTATAATCTTTTCTAGAATCACTAATACTTTTATTCTGAACAAAGCCTTCATATCCGTTAGGGATGCCTCTGTCAGTAAGTACATCTAAAACAAAGATCACACTCTTATCTATCCTTCCTTTATAAATCTGGACTTGTTTCTGTACAAAACATGCCGATTGCTCCAAATGATGAATGAATGTGGAGAAAAATGATGTTTGACAGTAATCTTCCAAGCTTCAAGAGCTTGTTTGTGAACATTGGCCATCCAATGCATTAAAACGCCCTTCAGCTACATGTTTTTCTTTGAACATACTCAGTGTAGTTTTTCCATCTGAATTTAAATATGAGAGAGTCAATGGCTGCTCACCAAGTGTGAACAGAAAGTGAGATGGCAGCGTGTTCTGTTGTTGAGATGCCTTCTGTAACGTCTCTCTGCAACCAACAGTGAAAGAGTTGTTTTGCTTTTTCTATCTTGGGTGACAAATTGGCAGAAACTCTATCAGACTTACTTATTAAAATACTGAGGTATCTTACTGNTATCTATGTAATATCTTCATGTGAACTTCTTTTATTTTATTTGGGATGAGGAATTTATTAGGGTCTGACCAGACTTTCTCTGCCAAGATATCTGGAAAAGTTAGTTTCCATAAAAGAGTTGATTTGGGGAAAATAACTCTGATCTGAGGTCAGTATTTTTCTAATATATTTATTGTTACACATACGATCAGTTATGTCTTTCCCCCCAATTAAGAGCTTGGGGATTTCTCCGCTCAAACGGCCATATAACAATGCACTTTTGATAAGAAACAATAACTCTGGTGATATACTTTTTATAACATTGTTATAATCTTTTCTAGAAACATTAATACTCTTATTCTGAACAAATTCTTCATATCTGTAAGGGATGCCTCTGTCAGTAAGTACATCTAAAACAAAGATTACACCCTTATCTATCAATTATTTTATATATCTGGACTTGGGGTATCCAGTTCTTATAATACATCCATGGTGTTGTCTCGTTTCGTACCGGACTCGTTGCTATGGTAACCGCCCGGCTGGTTAGTAAACCGATAGGTAGCGCCTGCTATGTAAAACATATTTACATATTCCAACTATTTGGACAGCCACATTTTATTTTTTAATCTTTACTGTTTTTAAATATTGAGCGATACAGCAAATACACCCGGGGTCATTTATGGTAACCGCTTGCAGAACAGCAAAGATGACGTAATCACGTAACTTTTCCCTCCCTCTCGGGATAGTCGAGTAAAAATGGCGGATAGACAACCTAACGTGTGATTGTAATACGTTTTCTATAACGTGAAACAAATGCAGCTGATTGAATATTCAGTTGTCAGATGTGGATGAGCAGGGTTACTATTCATATAGTAGCCTAAAGGTTCTGTGGCCCAGACGAAGTTTCGGACAGTCAATCATCTTAGACAAAGTATAGGAGTTCTCCTTGTGCTGAACGGTCAGTATTTCGCATATCAATTGCCCGCCATGTCTAACGTTACTTAAATGTTTAGCTTCTAGCGTACGTTTGCAGTTTTTGTCATCACGGCGCCTCCGCATGTTTAAAATAACGTCATGTGTTTGTAGCAGCAATCGAATTTTGGTCTTCTTTCGTCGAAAGCCAAATCTATTTATTAAACTAACATTAGTCATTAACGTAACGAAGATAAGTGATGTAAGAACCACCGGGTAGGGTCATCCCTGGTTTTGCTAACTGAATACACATTTTAACGCCACAGTTGAACGTTAATTCCTGATGGCCGTCTCTTATTCTGGCATGAAATTGCTCATATCAAGACAGTCTTACTACTGTCTGGATATGTGTGGCTGGTGAATTGCCCATTGTTCAACCATCATATAGTCCACAGTCATATGAACATATGCTTGAAACAATACCACCTCTACCTGGGTGCTGCATACTTAGTTAGGTGGATTAATGGGAAGGGAGAGCATCCATCACCCAGATGACTGGGATTTAGAGCCCTGTTGAATCAAACATACACCCAGCTAAAGTGACCCTATTTAAAGAATACCTAATAGCCCTTGAGTGTGCTGTTTTGTAGCTGACCCTAACCTGATCTCTTGTCTCTCTGTATAGGGGGTACGTGATAGTGGTAAACGAAAGGTACAGGACAGTACCAGCACAGCTTCACACAAGTCTTTCTGATCGAGGACAAAGATGTCAGACTATCTGACCAGAGGATTCAGGGCCCAGCTGACTACAACCATGGACTCGGTCCTGAGGAGAAGTGTGTATGAAATAATGACGATCTTTGAGAACAGCCTACATGTCCATCAGATGGAGCTGGCGCAGAAAGGAGAAGAGATTGCTCTACTTAAAATAAAGTTACAGACAGCAGAGGTCAAGCTGAGAGAAAGTGATCATGGAGGTGACAGAGGAGCGGAGATGTATAAAACTCAGATGAATAAAACGCAAAGAGAGCCTGAAGGACAAACTTCTGACGTTCCTGAGATTGACTTTGAAGGTACAGTCTTTAAATGACGTGAATAACTTGACAAAATATGCTGCTTTTGTAACACTTTATATTCAGGTCCTTGTAATAATAACATTATAATGTGTTAATAATAGCATTTATTGTTACATTATAAGACATTTATAAGCACTAATAAGAAACTTGTTAACAATTTATAGACTGCGTATATTATATATCAAAATTGAAATGTTAAAATTATATTTCAGAAACTCATAAGGCTTTTATTAATGTTCTTAAGCAGTCATTGTATGTGTTTATTAATGTCTTACGATGCTATTATTAACACCTCTATAGTCTTATTAACACATAATATTATATGTATTTGTACTTGATCCTTTTGTAAAGATTTGTTTTTACTTGGATGTCTTTTTCTGTAAACCTCCGATGGGGTGGATACTGCCAGGTGTTTTCAGGTGCTTAATAAGTTAAATGGAGATCCCCTGTGTTTAATCAAGGTGCGACAAGTAATTTTAAATGAAATATAACAATCCTGAAATTTCCAGACATTTCCAAGGCTCTAAATATCGCTCAAAGTACAGTAACCAGTATCAGCCGCAAGTTCATGTGAGGGTAGCAAAAAGAAAGCCTGTAAATTCCTTAATATAACATTACAGTAAAATGAACCATATGGCTTACACATGCAGCTTGATCATGTTTGTGTCTTTGTGTATGGGTTTGTGCAGTACCTGATGACTGGTGTGCTCCCCTGGGCTGCGAGACCGTGACAAAGCAAGACGTCAGGGTGTGTCCCAGCATTAAACTGCGCCAGCTGTCCATTCCTTTGTGGCACATTCCAATCATCAAGCAGGAGGTGTGTAACTGAAGGGGGGAATCTGGATGTGGTGGCATTACAATTTAGCATCATAAACCAGCAGACCAAACTGCTGTACTTGCTGTTTATGCAGACACAGTTCTGCGCGCACCTGTTTTCTTTGTATTTTGCATTGTTAATCATTGGAGATATAACCAATAACATCTGTATTTTAGGTTAACCGTGACATTGACTTCCACCAGCAAACAAAGGGTTGCAGGAGATCCAAGAGAGGTGAGTATCATTCTTTATGAATTCTCTTTTTCTTTCTCACATCCACGTTTACATTCAGTCATTTACACATTTGTATTTACAGATAGCGATTTAATGATTTCCAAGGCTCCCTTTGTAAATAAGACCTGCACAGCACCAAAATTCACAGTTCACCAAAACTACACAGAATGTTTCAAACTTACCTATAGTGGTCGTCTCTCCATGCAGATAGTTTTGGTTTTGGTCGCTCAGGTTTTAAGATGTGCGTCCCTGAGATTACTGCCTCCACCCTGGATGGAGCAGAATTTAGTTTGTGGTGCTCACATTGGTGGAAATATTAGGTTTAAAACATTAGCAGCATCATCTCTCTCCAGAAAGTTACTCTGGATAATCCACAGAACACGCTGTAAAGAGTTTTATAGGGACTGTCTCTTCACTAGAAATTTGTTGTAGTTAAAACTGCTCAGGGTGATCTGTGGCTTATCCAGAGTACGGGTTGTGATATACAGTCCTTTTTACCAGTGCGTGGGAATGGCAGACAAGCGGCTACAGGGTTGTTCACATAGTTGCCTGCACACATTGTGTGTACCTGGAGGATTAAAAGATATATGTTCAGATTTAGGCCGAATCTTGCCTGGCTGACACCACAGTATCTTACTCCAGAACTTTCGGTTTTGTACAACGTTAACATAGCTATTCTGAAAAGATGTGTTGCAGTAAAAATTAAATGTCATCTTTAAATGCTGTGGCATTACAAATTCTATTTCCTGTATTGGCGTGTTGACAGAAAGCCCAGGGATGGATATGTAAACATTTTGTCTGAATAAAACCAAAACTGTCGGTATAGCTACATATTAGGAGGAGGGGTAAGTGAGAAAATGTCTTTTTTTTTCATTCAGTGAACCCGACCATTTAATTGAGACATCCTAGTCGTAACAACATTATAGGTTTAGATGTGGCTCAATATTTTTTAAATGCCACATCTTTATATTTGTATTTTCCTAGTTCACTTTTGTGGAAATCATTTAAGTGCAATGTTTTTCTTTCACAGGTTCCTCATTAAATGTTGGGCACAAACACGCTCAGGACGGAAGCTTACGGAAGCGTGACCAAGGAACTCGACGTCCAACAGTAAGAAACGACATGAAAATATTGCCCCAAGACATCAAACGGGAATATACTGACCTAACAGGCAGACCAGCTGCAGGTCTTAGAAGAAGAGGGAGAATTTTAAGAGGAAAAGAGCAAGAAAATACACTGAAGAGGGAAGGAGAGGACAGACAAATCGCACCAACTGAGTCCAAGTCTACAAAACAGGAGACGGTGGAAAATGACGGTGACAAAAGGTACTCCTGCAAGTATTGTGAGAAGGTATTTGATACCGAGTTTGGCCAAAGTGTGCATGCACGATCACACAAGAGGTGCCGTGGCTGCAACAAAGAGTTCCCTTTTCCAAGTGTTCTTAAGCGTCATAAACCACATTGTAGAAAACTCAAGAAATTGTTGGCAAAAAAAGCACAGTCCACACACCCTCCAAAACCTCAGTCCTGTGATGAAGGAAAACCGAGCTCACCAAGCAAAAAAATGGTGATTAAGAAGGAAAGCACACCTTCCTCTAGCAACAACCGTGAATCATCTATCCAGAAGGACGGATCCACCAAAAAGCACTTCTGTGTGCACTGCAACAAGAAGTTTTTTTCACGTTGCAGGCTCAAAGAGCACATGCGTGTTCATACTGGTGAAAAGCCATTTCCTTGCAGCATGTGCCCAAAGACATTCCGCATTAATCAGTCACTCAGAAACCACATAATGAGAATGCACAAAGACCGAGTGAGTTCCAGTGAGACCAATGGAGACCTTGCATGGACCAAACCTTTAGAGGAGATTGAAGATAATCGAGAGGATTTGATTTCTCCCAGCAAAGACACAAGTCGAGCAATCAACCGTAACAATGTTCGGAGAGAACGCAGTCCAGGCAAAAGGAGGAGTCCAAGATGGCAAACAATGGGCACACGGTGCACTAATGGTTTCATGTGCTTAGTGTGTAAGAAGCGCGTGAGAAACAAATACTGGTTGACTGAACACTTTAACACCCACAAAGGAGAGGGGCTCATCAAGTGTGAGAAGAAATTCCCTTCATAAACGTGGTATAATAAGCATGTGTCTAAATGTCACAGGGTCTGGCCTAATTTCTGCAAGTGTTGTGGAAAAGGCTTCGTCACTGAAGGATGCCTCAGGAACCACGTGGAGCGTTACCATAAGTAAGCCAGTATACAGTTAGCATCACCTGTCTGTGGACATCGAAACACTGGATGTTGTCATTTATGCACCTACTGATTGATGGTGGGGTTTTCCCTGCATTTATATTTTTTGGCAGCTTAAGTTAAACTGTTCTCTTGTTTTTTCTATTTTGAGATGTAGTAATAAGATCAAAACATCAGTGTCTTTGTCCACATACAGGGGTCCAGTCAACCACCAAGTACTCTTGTTTAAAGTTTTAGCCAAACATTTCTCAATTTTCAGAATATTTTCACTAATAACATGTGAAAAGTAATTTGTATAGGGGTGGGCGATAGATGAAACACACACGCAATTTTATATTGTGATAGTGACCCATTGTAATTATAGTAAATTCTTTCAGGAAATCTAATTTTAAAAAACATTTATTGAAAAAATATAATGTGATGGTTTTTGGCTAATTCAGTGAATACCTGACAAATCGAGATACATCACATTGATGCAAAAGTCATGTATATCCAATACTGCCTTAAAGCAGACTTGCTCTTTGACTGCAACATTGGCCGCAAAGGTCTAATACGTTCTAAAAGAATAGCTACCTCGGTGGAACAAAATCTCTACCTGTTTAAGAATCAGTCGTCTCACAGAATACAGTATATCGTCAAATCCCCCAACCCTCTACTGTTTGCCTTAATCAGAGTTTGTGCTATTTGGGATCAGGTCTATGAGTTTTAGCAGGATTTGAGAAACTGAATCACTCAAACAGTCTTTCAGATCAGCCCAGAGTGTCGGTTGTGGAGTCTGACTTTTGGACCCAGCTTTGCGATGTTGACTGTATTTGCTGGACAAAATGTGATGGGTTACTTGACAGATATTAAAAACATTACATTGTTGAGGACTTCTCACATTCAAAGTTGTTATGTTGTTATTTTATCTGATGCTTGAGTTCTGCAACAAGCCAGAACAGGAGTGAACATATTTTACGGTTGTAAAAAGAAAGAAAACTGTTCCAATCTTAGTTTGTTTTATTTTGTATGTGTTGTAGGGTTTTCATTGATCCACATGGATATAATGGAAGACATGGTACTGCCTACTGTTCTTTTTTTCCTTTAACAAAAGTGTTATAATAGTGTAGGTTGTCAACATTACCCCAATAAAATCCATATTTTATACCTCGTCCTGCATATTGTTTGAGCCAAGTGTGTGCTGACGTTGTGAATCTATTGTTTGCCTGGTATTCGTTGACATAGTGAGAGTTTGAACTGCACGAATAGAGTAAGATTACACATCACTAAGTATGCCTATGATAAGAGAAACATTTTATCCTCATATCTTTTTTTTGCTATATATTTTAGTGTTCTTATATTGTACAGCTTGTCTTAACAGCTGGTCTATGGGTTTATATACAGTAGGTTATTAGCGGTCACTGTATGGATGGAATAACCAATATGAAAATATATCTTGATAAAAATTATTTTATTTCAGATTGAATACGATTAGATTAAATGATACAAATCCATTTATCCTCCTTTAGTAGAGATTATTAGTTACTGCATGAGTTTATTTTGTGCAAAATATTTTTCCAGCTCTCACAGCACGTTATTGTTCTTTTCAAGTGCTCCTCTTGAGTTGTGAACTTTGATTTTGAAAGTCACAAACAATTAATTACTCTTAATTGAAAGAATATATGTTTTCTCCCCGAAAATCAGCCAGCTTTTATTACAGCAGCATCTCAAAATAGAGGATAAATTATTAAAAGGATAGTTGTATCCTCTCCTATCTGTCACAGTGTGGTAAATTAAGGATCATCAAAATATCTCTTAAATTTACCACTCCGTGGTAAAGCTCTGTGTCCCCATTATTTTCCACGTTTCTTCAATTCTCTCCACTCTCATATTTAGCCACCCGTTACAACCATAGACTGTATGGTTACAACATATAAAGACCTGGCAGAAATACAATTTACCTCACGCACAGTTACAAATGTATGTTTTTGCCAAGTGTAGCAAAGATCCAACGGTGTGTAGTCGTGGATGTATAGTAAGAACTGGATACCTTGCTTCCAATTTTGTCAAGTGGCCACTCGCGGCATTGCAGCGAAAAATTCCCCTGCGGCCCAAAAAGCATTTTCACCATACGCCACCATTGTAAAAGAGACGTCTGTAAAACTGTTGACAGGACACCTCGAACTGCAAACGAGTTCAATTATGACTCGTTCTATTACGAATTTTGATCCATGGAGGTTTAATATTTGTAAAACTTTCCTCGAGCCGAGAAAAGCGATTTAAAAATCCGTGACGTCATCACAATGTAAAGTCTATGGGCCGAGCGGGAACTCGCGGGCGGGGCCAACGGGGGGGAAACACTACTGCGCATATTCAGTGGGCTGCATAACCCGGAAGTAAACCTGGAAGCTAGAAACTTTTTCGACGTATGCGCCAGCCGAGCAATTCTCTTTGAACTGAATAAACGCCATCTTTGGGTCCGGTATACAGTTCTTTTTTTTTTATTTATTTATTTTTTTATTGATCATTTCTCAAAATTCACAATACAGTATACACAAGAAAATGCTCCAGTCACCACAACAATCAGTCATTTAACAACATATACTCACACATAGAGCATCTTCGTCAAACATAAAATAAAAGAACACAAACAGAAAACAAT
>LKNJ01009584.1:0-11273 GCA_002120245.1 Maccullochella peelii | reverse complement strand
TACTTTTAGAGACTCTAGGAACCACAATGAACCCTGCATTCTGGGAGCGCAGTGCTCTAGTGGGGTAATAGGGTACTAGGACAGAAACATTTAAACGCTTTCATCAAAATAAAGCCATTGCTTTATAAATAACAGTACTCCCTCCGACCCTGCTTACTGTACTTTCTCCATTTTCTCCATTTTCATCGCACTGTGCTCTATAGCAGCCAGCTCCCCCTGCTGTCCATAAGGTGGCTCTGCGCCCCAGCCATTTCAAACCCTCCCTCCAACCTTTGGGCTGCGCCTCCTCATTTACCTACAGCTTGAAAAGCCAAACGCCAAATGGAAAACATCAAATTTAAAATGTCAAACACCAAATGGAAAAGTGCAAATGCAAAATAAATCATTTAGGTTTTTCTATTTAAGTATTTCCATTTAAGCTTTTCCATTTCCCATTTTGAGTTTGATATTTGATGTTTCCCTTTTTTTATTTCCATTGCCATTTTCAATTTAATCTTTACAATTTAAGCTTTCAATTTGAGCGTTTCCATTTAAGCTTTTGCATTTTAAATGTAACTTTTTTCATTTTAAATTTAACTTTTTCATTATAATTTTACATTTTCAATTTGCTTTTTCAATTTTCAATTTGGACTTTTAATTTTAAGTATAACCAAGAATATCCTCCATATTCGTGAAGATAGCATGAGTTTTAGCGGTGTAATGGTATGTGTTGAAGAAAGTAAAGCAGTTGTGCAAGGAAATAATCTTTACTGAAGTAGC
Organism: Maccullochella peelii; assembly: GCA_002120245.1. Taxonomy (NCBI): domain Eukaryota; kingdom Metazoa; phylum Chordata; class Actinopteri; order Centrarchiformes; family Percichthyidae; genus Maccullochella; species Maccullochella peelii. The sequence continues at coordinate 10,514 of LKNJ01009584.1, read as the reverse complement.
GTCTTTCAAATGGAACCATTCTCTTGTTGTCCTCCAGAGTTCCCTGATGATGTGAACCCTGTAACCAAGGAGAGGGGGGGTCCTCGGGGTCCAGAGCCCACCCGCTATGGAGACTGGGAGAGAAAGGGCCGCTGTGTGGACTTCTAGTTCATACTCATGAATCTGATATATCACACCTGTGTTATGGAGATTAGTCAGTATAGTCAGCGACATTGTTTAAACCATTGATTGTTTTTGCTGTACACTCAAAAGTCTGAGTTTCTGATCAGAAGGCGAGAATAAGGCAAAGATACAAACTGTGTCTGACTGTGATTGTATTAATACTTACAGGGAACAAAGAGAGTTATAAGCATACATTTTGGACAAAATAACTTGGTAAAAGAAACTAGTTTTATACAAGTGTATCCTGGCTGTAATGTTGTGCAGTTTGTTCAAGGGGTCGTGCCCAAAAAACAAAATGTCATCAAAAATCACTTAAATACATGAAGCTCCATGACATGTTTTACACATTAATAGTGTTTTGTTGCAGGTGAGAATGAGACATGGTTCTGAGTGCTGGTCCTGTGAACTCACTGTGTTCTGTCCACAAGTATGAACGTTAAGATCAATAAAAGGAAAGATGATTCTATGTACAAGTCCTGTGTGTTGATCCATTCATTCTGAGCATGCAACTATATGAATCTCAGATAACTATACCTCCAAAAATTTGACTATATAGGGTTAATGCATTCATTGACCATTTTAAACAAGTCAGAACCAATCATTAAAAAACAGCATCAGATTTTTTTCAGAATAACCTATAGCTGTTTTCTTACTACTAATTGTATTTAAATACTAAATGCACTTGATCACAGTGAGATAATACTGGAAACACGAGTTTCGCAAACACTCCTGCTCCCTGATTTTGAACACACAAAGGCATTCTCATTTCACCATGTTTGGCAGGAAATCCATCCAGTACAAGGTGTCTTCACACAGTCATTCCAAATGGGATCTGTGGGTGCAGTCTGGTGTGGATGGATCATGTGTGATTTCTCTTTGTGTGGTTCCAAAGAAAAAGAAACATTCTTTATTGATAGGCTACACTTTTCAGTAATTTGTTGTAACAGCTTTTTCACTGAATTCGATTCTATCATCATCATCATTACTACCAGTCATTGTAGTAGCAGTGGCAGTATAGGTAGTGCTACTATTTGTAGAGGTTCTTGATATAGCCTACATTATGTCTGAGTGATTAGTGACTGGATATAATAAAGATATGTATGCACTTCTTATTTTGCCCCCTAAAGGCGAATAAAGAGCCGCATGGGCCTGCTCCTCCTGTTTCAATCTCAACTCGGTTGTATGTTATGTTGCCTTCATATGCCGTCAGCAATATTGTAGTTATGACTTCCACCCCACAAAATAATAGGCTATAACTGGCGCGATTTTTTTCTGTTATTCTTAGGCGCTTATATGAATTTTTATTTTTGTATCCTTACAGTCTAGTTATATCCCACACACGCTGTACATACATACATGCTATAAATAACTGTGATTCTTCTGATTTGTAGAAAGACGAGTAGGTATTAATTATAACAGAGCGGCAAGCAAATAAGAAAACAGACTGTTTGCTAATTACCAATGTTACGAAACGCCTTGGTACAGGATTTGAGGAGAAGCACGTGAAAGCAGCACGGTTAGAGGAAGGAGGATGCAGCAACAAAGCTACTGAAGTGGCTACAACAACGGAACACCCCGAGATAAGCTACGGTGCTAAATGTGGTACGTGTCTTTTATTTGTGTGGTTTTGGCACTGATGGTGTTGTTAGCGGATACTTGAGGAGTTTGTTAGTCAGACAGCATTGATAGATTTTCGATAAGTGACTATTAATATGACTTCCGCCGAGCAAATACACAGTAACGTTTGTGGGCGGTGGAAAAAGTGTCAAATACTTTAAATGAGAGATTTTGTTGGTAGATAATAATAATGACGAATTTACGAGAAGACTCCAAAGGATTGTGAAAGGGTCGAAGTTGGATTCCATTGGGCATGTAAGTTTGTCGATAATCAAGGACACGTCCAAGTGCAGGGTTTTTCAATTCAATTCAATTCAGTTTTATTTATATAGCGCCATATCATAACAACGTTATCTCAGGGCACTTTGTCATAAAGAGCAGGTCTAGACCGACTCCTTTTTGAGTTTAATACGTGTTTTTCATACAATTGCAATCACAAAGCCAGCAATATCGCTTCTGCTTTCATTCTGTAGGCCGTGGTTTCAAGTTTTATTCAGTCTCTTAAATGTTGTCATCTTCATTAGTAGATTTTTCTTCTCAGCAGTTGAATAGACCTAAGAGCTTTTCACACGTATTGGTCAGACTCAGGACACAGAACCTTACGTCGCCAGCTCGTTAGACTACAATGGCTCCTCCTCGCTTTGTATAGGGAACTTGTGTTTCGTGTCACTCCTTGTTGCCATGGTTTCCTCCACAGTCTTTCTCTGACCACTGTCCTCTGTGTTTGACATACTGTTAAGTTTGAACAAATGAGCAAAGGCTCAAACATGAATTCCATTCAACTGACTGGCTATTGAGCAGCATCAGCTCTGTGTTAACGATTGACATATGGCACTGAGAATGCACTGTGGCTGCTGATACAGTCAGTACCACAGCTGACTGTGAATGCATACAGCTTTACTGGTGGCCCACACATGTTCCTGTCTGACACCAACACAATAAAAATCCAGGGTGAAAGCAATGAGACGTGAACTTCCAATGTGCTTTTGTGTTTACATTCCACATTTTAGGCATCATGGCTAATGCTTTTCTGGTTAGGGAGCAGGTGGTTATTTTCTGGGCACATGCTGATGGATAAGTTTGCTGTTAAGAGGATACCTGAGCTCTAATGAGGTCATGTCCTGTTTATTCTGGGATATGGGGCATTTAAGCAACTTTTGTGGAGTTAATTGTTTAAAATTGTGTATTTGTAGACCCAATATTTGAAGACCAGCATTTAGACCTTCATGTTGGGAAATAAAAAGAGGTTACCTGGTGTAACCCTAGTTCTATGAGTACGTGCGAGGCCCTCTAACGGGCTTCGCTATTGGTTAACACCTAGGCGAAGGCCGTAGGGATGAGATGTACTCCCAGCTGGGCCTAACCCTGCCGAGAGCAGATCCCTCTGGTAGTACCCCCAGTGACGCATCATCCCCCGGAGAGATGCACCAACTGTAAGGGTACTGCTACCACGGTGAAGTCAGGCCTGATCCTCAGTCGGTGGCTCCCCCAGACGTGCGCCAAGCACGGAGTGAGCCACAGAACTGGTAGTCATGTCTCTCAGATATGACTGTACAAACGTCGAAGTGGAGGACCAGGAAGCAGCCAAACAGACATCCTCCACCGAAACACCCTAAGCAGTGCCATGGAGGCTGCAATACCCCTAGTGGAGTGTGCCTTCAACCCCATCGGAGGAGTGTGCCCCATGGTGTCATAGCTCCTGCGAATGGCGTTACACATCCAATGGGCAAGGCGCTGTGCTGAAACCGGAGCCCCCAGAGTACGGCCACCGTGGCAAACGAACAGTTGGTCCGTTTTCCTGAAAACCACTGTGCGCTCAACATAGACACGGACAGCACGCACAGGGCACAACATATGAAGCCGCACCTCCTCATCACTAGAATGAGGAGGGTGAAAAAAGGCCCTCAGACGGATGACCCTTGACCTAAAAGAGGAGGTAATAACCTTAGGTCGAAAAACAGGATTCGGCCGCAGTTCCAGCTGTCTTCACTGACACCAACTCCAGCTCTGCCTGCCCCAGGGGCTCGAACGGTGGACCTGACAACCCGTCCAGCACCGTCTGAAGGTCCCACTGGGGAACCAAACGTCGGGTACGGGGCCTCAACCGGCGGGCTCCTCGCAGGAAGCGTTTCACCAATGGATGGCTCCTAGCAGTGAAGCGCCCCAAGCCGTCATGGCCCGCTGTGATGGCTGCTGCAAACACTCCCAGTGTAGAGGCAGCACGGCCACTATCAAACAAGCTCTGCAGAAAACCCAGAATATCCTGCAGTGGGCACGAGCTTGGTTCCAGGCTCTTAGCCTCACACCAAGCCGTGAACACCCGCCACCGTGACGCGTATACTCTGGAAGTAGACGGGGCATGTGCGTTCTGAATTGTAGAAATGACAGCGGTTGGAAGACCCAAACCGCTTAGTCTCACCCTTTCAACCTCCATACCATGAGGCGCCGCCCCAGGACTGGGCGTGAAAGGAGGGCTCCTCCTGCCTGACACAACGCCGTGGACAGATCCGGAAGCGGCCACAGGCCTGCCTCTGCCAGTCGAACCAGGTCTGGGAACCATCTGGCTCCCTGCCTCTCTAGAGCCACGACTATTACTGTCAGATGCTGTATCCAAACCCGGTGGAGCAAAGGCATCATGAGACGCAGAGGCGGGAAGGCATACAACAGGCCGGTGGGCCATACTGGATGAGCTAGTGCGTCCACCCCCAAGGGAGGACAATCCGTCCTCCTCAGAGAAAACCAAAGCTGGCATTGGGCGTTTTCCCGGCTCACAAAGAGGTCGGCCACGGGATGACCGAACCTCTGCCAGACCTGCCCCGCCACATCCGAGGAGAGGCCCCAGTCCTCCTCGACTGGACCTCCCCTGGACATCCTGTCCGCCCCCGTACTGAGAACTGCTGTGTCGTAACCCTTCCATAGCATCCGGTCCAACCGGGCAGAGAGTTGGCCGCAAAACCGCACCCACGCAGCGTGGTGGGTTGTGAGGGGCTGGGCCACGGGATTGGTAGGGAGATGCAAATTGGGCCCGCCCGTCCCGATCCCCCCTTCTTTGGGAAAAATGCACGGGGGGCCCCGCCAGAAAGGGCTGTGATGAAGCTAGCGCCAATAGTGAGGCACACTCCCTCCTCGGGTAGTGCGCCGAAATGTGCGGCAGCGACTAGCACGCCAATGACTCATAAACAATTCATTAGCTGTTTTGCTAATACCCCCATCGTCATTGCTATCATGTTTAACTTCTGACTCAACCTGTGTGCCAGAGTTAACAAAACCTGAAGAAAATCCCTCAGAAGCCGTACACCATTTACGTTTTTTATTAGAAAAAGCAGGAAACTGCTGTGGTTGTTGACGTCGCTGCCCGCGCCTGATCCGCGAATCGCGCTCTGGCCAAACGTCTCCGCCTCTGCCACGATCCCGGCCAGCCGAACCACTGGAAAACGCCTGCCCTTGCTGGGCCGATCCACTAGCCACCATTCCCCCAGGCCTGTCCCTAGAACGGGAATGCCGGCGATACTGCTGTCGCTGTCGCTGCTGCTGCTGCGGCTGCTGCTGCTGTTGCCACTGGCGAGGGGGAGGTTGCTGCGGCCGCAGATGCGACCCGAGGTGCTCCGACGCCCTCCTGGTGTTTTCTAGCCGCTTGACCATAGCCTGGATGTCCGGGCCAAACAGTGACTCCGTTGACAGCGGGGTATTAAGAAGCAGCCGCTGCTCCCTCTCCCGCGTAGACAGCAGCCCAAGCCAAAGGTGTCTGTGGCCCACCTGCGCCGCACACATAGAGCGGCCACCCACGATCGCTAGCGCCTGGGACATCCTGAGAAAGGCAGCCGCAGTGGTCTGGGCCTCAGTAATCTCGGATTCCAACAGCTCCGTCCGGTGATGCAACAGGCGATCCATGGACCCCGCCAGGAACGCCATATTATTAACTAGCGCGACTACCTGAGCCGCGCCAGCATAACAGCGATCGAAAAACCCTGCCGTCATCCTGTCTCTCTTGGCAGGAAGCGATGGTCGACCCTGTCCCGGCCAGAAGGAAGCCGACGGGACGAGGCAAACCCTGACCTCGTTCTCGATGGCAGTGAAATCCACCACGGGAGCTCTGGCAGGCTGCTGTGGAGGTAGGGGACACTCCAACACCCGTTGGATGATCCCGGCAGATCATCCAACGGGTACCGATGTCCCGCCGGTACGCCGTCCTCGCCAGTCTTGTCAAAAAGAGTGGCAGTGTCCTCCTCCTCAAACACCCGCCGGTCATCCCCCACATCATAATCCGCCCAAGATTTGCGGCGAGCCGACGCTCCCTGCACGGCTAGACCCGAGCTAGCGTGGAGAGAGCGTACGGAGTCGAAAAAAAGGCCCCGACACTCACGCTCCTCCCGGGGGAGCGTGAGACAATCGAGGCACTTCTCCAACTCACCTTGGTGCTGGGGGCCTAAACACATGAAACAGGTGTTGTGGCCATCCTCCGCTACCATCGGCGCTGCACAGCAAAAACAAATCTTGGACGAAGCCATATTCCGACTGCACTCAGGACTGAACTCAGCTGAAGTTAAAAGGGAGACGGGCAAGGTGTGGACCAGGGGTCTTATAGGGGAGGAGCTACCACCGGGGGCGGTGAGTACATGGACTTTGATCAGCTGACGAGGTGGAGCCTCGAGGGGATAAACCAATAGCGAAGCCCGTTAGAGGGCAGATTAAGTACGAAATAGAACAGTAACACTGTCGTACAGGTCTGTAATTTCCTAATAAATTCTCTTGCAAGGAAACATGTAAGCTGGTACTAATTATAGGGAAAATAGAGAGTAACTATGAACAGGCCATATGAACTGGAGGACAGATGAGGAGTGAAACTAAAGTTGAATAACGCTTTTTCACTGCAGACATTTTGAGCTGTGTAACTAATTATATAAGCAGTGCTTTTCTTGCTGTGACATGTCAAAATGTCTGCTGTGAAAAGGCCTGTGAATCTGAATCAAGAGTTCTCTGATGTGTCCAAGAGGGGGGCATGACAGAGAAAAGTTTCAGAACCACTCATCTTGTGTGTTAACAAATCTAGAGCTGAAAAACAATGAGTACGTTGATTGACAGAAAATACAGCAATTTTGACAATTGATTAATCAATAAAGTAATTAAACAAGCTAAACGACCAACCCTCCTCTGGTTCCAGCTTTTCCAATGTGAGGATTTACTGCTGCTTTTCTCTGTTTTATATCCCAGTAAACTGAGTTTCGTGGGGTTTAAGTTTATTTAAGCTAAGAGCTTAACATCTTTAATAGTGATGCTGCTGAGATCACATATCTTGGCTGTAGCCATTACTGTGGCTGTGCACATGGGTGTCTCCTGCTGAACAACATGATCAAAGATCCAGTAAGTGCAGGTTTTAAAGAGCGAATGGTTTTGCAGTGTATCATATTTATCCCAGCCGTTAGAGAGCAATCCAGCAAGAAGTATGTTTAGTCAATCCTGGTCTTTGTAGAGTTGTAGCCTTTGATTGACACTTCCCTCTTGAGTCTAGCACCATCCTCTCTAGGCCATCACCATGGCTGAGATACATGCAGATGGCCTGGTTTACCCAAATGACCCTCCTTTGTATTGAAGTGTAGGCAGAAACCTCAGAGACAAATAAAACTAAAACTATCTGCATGGACAGATATCACTAGAGTGAGAAAATAATTTTTAATAATTTGGGTGCACTGATCCTTAAAGCATGATGTTCAGACTATAACATAATCATAAAGAGCAGCAGTGAGTTAATGTTCTGTACAGAGGAAACTGTTTCACCAGTATTAGATATTTTGACTCTGTTTGACCTTGGTATAAAACATCATAGTCTAGTTGGGTTGATGAGCATAAGCTGGTGTGGGCAGGTCAATAACATCACACGCTGTGTACTGAAATTCAAATGTAGTTTCCTGTTGTTGCCATGTGGAGTGGGCAGTGTCAAATCAACTAATACAGATTTAAAGCACAGTAAAGGTGTAGTGGTGCCACCAAGAGAACAAAGCACACTGCAGCCTGCTTTATTAAACCATCATCCTAAGGCAGCACTGTTAGTCCATACAGAAGGCAGGGCAGAGGGCCTTCAAACCATCCAGTATGTGCTTCAAACACACAGGGTTGTTTGACCTGTCATCACCCTCGTCTATGTGTTTTTACCTGTTCTGACTGACCGCACTGGAAGGTGTGGTGCAAAGCCTGCATCACAGCCTCTTCCTGGCTGCATCCCACTGCCTCTCTGATATCCCCCCAACAACTGTGTCGTTGTGTTCAGGGCAGGCTGGTAGAGATGGAAAAACAACGTAGACTAGTGATACACAAATTGTGGAGGCAAAAATGCTCTTCATGTTGTCAGCAGATTATGTTGTGTTTTGGTTTGTACCTCGCAAACCATTTTCAGCTTGTTGGCTAGGGTGTATAAAGGTCTTTTTCAGTTAAACACCTGTAACCATCAGCAGCAGGGAGATGTGAGTTACATTTGCAATCTCCAATTTTACCTAATTAATTATTTAAATCATCTCACGAGGTTTAACTGTCAACTGTTTCACACATATTTGAAGTGAGATTATTTGTAAACTCTTTTGACTTCGACAAATCTCCAAACCCCATTTTCTCTGGATCATCAGACCCATCCACAGGATTGTTACAGGGAGTTCTGTTTATGTAAGGGGCTGGTTACTTTTCTCATAGTGTTCATAGTGGTATTGTGGTGCAGATACCCTCATATGACTAATCCAACCTTTATGATTAAGAATTAATAAATGTATAGTCAATAGACAGCAATCTTATCTTCAACACCTCACTGGAGACATGTCACGTACCAGTCTGCTTGAAGTCGTCTAAGATCATCCCTGTCCCCAAAAAACCAAGGACCGCTGGACTTCAGACCTGTTGCCCTGACATCTGTGGTAATGAAGTCTTTTGAGTGCCTTGTGCTGTCCCACCTCAAATCCCAAACCACTCTTGGTGGGTCTGTGAGATGCAGATGCAGAAAAACTAGTCCATGCATTTGTTACGTCTAGACTGGATTATTGCAACTCCCTATTATCTGGCTGCTCCAATAAGTCCCTTAAGACGCTCCAGTTGATCCAGAATGCTGCGGCACGTTTATTGACAAGAACCAGGAAACGGGATCATATTTCGCCCATTTTAGCTTCTCTGCACTGGCTTCCCGTAAAATCCAGAATAGAATTTAAAATTGCCCTTATTGGTCAGGCACCTTCATATCTTAAAGAGCTCATAGTACCCTATAACCTCACCAGAGCACTNTCAGACAAAACTGAAGTTATTGTACTTGGTCCCGAACAGCTCCGAAACACATTATCTAAAGACATAGTTACTCTAGATGGCATTGCCCTGGCCTCCAGCACCACTGTAAGGAATCTCGGAGTAATCTTTGATCAGGATTTGTCCTTCAACTCCCACATAAAACAAACTTCAAGGACTGCCTTTTTTCACCTACGTAACATTGCAAAAATCAGGCACATCCTGTCTCAAAAAGATGCAGAAAAACTAGTCCATGCATTTGTTACGTCTAGACTGGATTATTGCAACTCCCTATTATCAGGCTGCCCCAATAAGTCCCTTAAGACGCTCCAGTTGATCCAGAATGCTGCGGCACGTTTATTGACAAGAACCAGGAAAAGGGATCATATTTCGCCCATATTAGCTTCTCTACACTGGCTCCCCGTAAAATCCAGAATAGAATTTAAAATCCTTCTCCTCACCTACTAAGCCCTTATTGGTCAGGCACCATCATATCTTAAAGAGCTCATAGTACCCTATAACCCCATTAGAGCACCGCGCTCCCAGAACGCAGGGTTCCTTGTGGTTCCTAGAGTCTCTAAAAGTAGAATGGGAGCCAGAGCCTTCAGCTATCAAGCTCCTCTTCTGTGGAATCAACTTCCCGTTTGTGTACGGGAGGCAGATACCCTCCTCACATTTAAGAGTAGGCTTAAGACTTTCCTCTTTGATAAAGCTTATAGTAGGGCTGACTCAGGTGAGCCCTGAGCCACCCCTTAGTTATGCTGCTATGAGGCCTAGACAGGCCCTTAGCTATGCTGCTATAGGCCTAGACTGTCGGGAGACTTCCTACGATGCACTGAGCTCCTCTCTCCTCCTCTCCCTCTCCATCTGTACGTACTCTTATCACATTAATGCTTGTTACTAACTCAACTGCTTCCCTTTCTCTCCTCTTTCTATCTATCCTTCTGTTGCTCTCTCTCCTCTTTCTCGCTTTCCTTCTATTGCTTTCTCCGAGTGTTTNGGATAGATAGAAAGAGGAGAGAAAGGGAAGCAGTTGAGTTAGTAACAAGCATTAATGTGATAAGAGTACGTACAGATGGAGAGGGAGAGGAGGAGAGAGGAGCTCAGTGCATCGTAGGAAGTCTCCCGACAGTCTAGGCCTATAGCAGCATAGCTAAGGGCCTGTCTAGGCCTCATAGCAGCATAACTAAGGGGTGGCTCAGGGCTCACCTGAGTCAGCCCTACTATAAGCTTTATCAAAGAGGAAAGTCTTAAGCCTACTCTTAAATGTGAGGAGGGTGTCTGCCTCCCGTACACAAACTGGGAGCTGGTTCCACAGAAGAGGAGCTTGATAGCTGAAGACTCTGGTTCCCGTTCTACTTTTAGAGACTCTAGGAACCACAAGGAACCCTGCATTCTGGCAGCGCAGTGCTCTAGTGGGGTAATAGGGTACTATGAGCTCTTTAAGATATGATGGTGCCTGACCATTAAGGGCTTTG
>LKNJ01009578.1:0-10614 GCA_002120245.1 Maccullochella peelii | reverse complement strand
GAGCTTCTTTAATGATAAAATTCTAACTATTAGAGACAAAGAGAGCACCTCCTGCCCTCAGCCGGTACTGGCTTATCTCCAAACACAGGAATCTTAGTAACAACTGTAAAACCTGATGTAAACTGCTTTTCTCCTATCAACCTTCAATCTTATCTTCTATCTTCAATCTTCAATGAATGAAATCTAAGCCATCAAGCTGTCTCTTAGACGCCATCCCAACTAGGCTGCTTAAAGAAATTGTACATTACTCTTACTCTTTAACAAACAGTCTGTCTCTGTAGGGATCCTTTCCATAATGTTGTCAGACACTTTGAATAACAGTCTGAGCCTGTCAGTGGCAAAAACAAGCATTTTTAGTGGACGTTCTTTGACGGGCACAACTGCCCCAAAGGATTACGTTGCAGCCATTACGTTTGGTAAGTATTAGTCATTTTGATCCCAAAATTTGTAAAAAAATAGGGCACAGGTTTAAAAATACCAGAGTTTTCCTTTAAATACATTTTGCATTGAACCACACATGGTGCTTTTAGTGGTCACACATTTTGTTTTGCCAATGCAGCCCAGTTATAAATATAGACAACTACCTGACTTATCAGCATCTGCAAATTCATCATACATGAACATTTCAGTAATATTTCAGAGATTCCATAAGATGTGTTCAAAGCTGAGAAAATAAGTTTGAGATAGACAGACATACTTACACTTTCACAGTCTTTGCAGTCATAAAACCCAGCTTTTTTGATGGACTTTTTCATTTCCATGGAGAAGTTTTCAAACTCTGGCTTGACTGTCCTGAAAAGTGTCACAGTGTTCAGAGAAGCATAGGCTTGCCTCGCATCGTTGTCATATTTATCTCCTCTCTTCCACGAGCCATTGCCTAGAATTAAATTTGAGAAGGACAGAACATTATTGTTTAAAACATTAGCTCAACTGCGTGCATCTACAGTAAGGCATGACTGAGCTAAGTAGCTAGCTACAGTGCAGTCCTTACAGAACAGGGGCCTTTAGGAGAAAAACACAACATTTTAGTAAAAAATAAAGAACAAAAGAAATAAACAAAATGGTACAACATTTCACAAAACCAGAGGCAGCTGGTGAACCCTGCCCAGTTTCCCATTGCATCAAGAAGTGTGTCATTTATTTAAGAAGGCCAAAAGTAAGAAGTGTGTGTCAGGGAGGTCAATGGGCATGTAGCATGTCTGACTTTCATGCTGGATTGTAATACAGGACATGTTAGCAAAGAGCTGCCTATTTCCACATCTATGAGATGAAGAGCAACATTATCATTCATTTACAGTCTTGTTTGAGCTACTTTGGGCTCTGGTTTAATCTCCACCACTCTTGAGATAAATATCTTTTAACAGAGAAACAGCACAACAACAGGGCTACAATTCCAACATTTTTTATCCCATATCTGAGTGTAAACACCCTCGAATTAAACCTGAAAGTTAGCACTTCACACTCAAAGTCATTATTTCATTTCAAATCTAATGTCCCATATGTCACGGTCACAGGTTGTCATTTGTCATTGTCACATTGTCACAGAGCTAAAACAACAGAAAATGTGGCACTGTACAAATATATAGGACTGCACTATAGATAAATAGAAAGCTTATTCATACATTAAGACTGCATAAAATAAATGTATAATAATTCAGTCATTACTTCAGTTTGTGAACACACATTTAAAAGTAATGTGACATTAACTTTACCATAAGAAGAGGCATTGAAGAGTTCAATGTTAAAGAACATATAATTGCTGTTGGTCAGCTGTCGTCTGTGTGCAGCCAGCATGATCTCTCGTATTTTGTCTGCTCCCATGCACATGATCACCACTGCAGGAAAATGACACAGAGACAGATGCAGTTAAGTCATTAGCCAGATCTTAGTAGCAATGTTCGTTAGATCATTGAGGGAACATTTTAATAATTTTCTTAAGTTCAGTACTGACAAGTACTTTTGAGAAAACAGGTGTTAAACTGTGATCAGTGGGCAGAAACAGTGTGCACCTCCTTACTAACAGAAAATATAACTCCTGATATTATGAATTGCAGATCAAATTAGCAGACAATTAGCAGAACATAAGACAATAAACAATACAATGAACTTTGTAGATTACTTGAAGGGACCTAACACACACACTATGAATTTTTATTTTTGATTCGGTTTTGTTTCACTTGGGTTATCAATTGGCATTTATCAGTATCAGTAATTTGTCAGAAAATATTTAAGATTGATATATTTTTGCATTTTGCTCTCATTTTGTAATATAAATTAAAGAAATATTGAGTGCGTTTAGGGTGCATTTTGAAATGAGTAAATCGGAATATTAATTTGCAGTGTAAATCCCCATTCAGACAGGATTTATTACTTTATTAATTTATTATCTACTGTTTTTCTGTGAACTTGCTGGTCCTCCTGTAATTTAAATCCCGTTCTTGTGTTTTAAAGTGGATCTCTTTTTTTTGTTGTTGTTTACAGGGGAAGCACTGTTTGTCCTTCTACTTTTTCCTTCTTTTTATCAGCTCAGTGTGAAATTTTACTTTTGTGTGAAAATGGAATAAGTCAAAAAATGCTTTTGCTAATCTGATAGATGGAAACATGCTCATCAACACCAACATACATAGATTAACGTAACGTCTACACACCTGACATCTCTTGGATTACTATCTTGCACACTGCAAATGTTCTTTATACTTCATCCTGTGAACTTTTGCACATTCCCTGAACAAAACTGTACAGCTCTTCAGTTTAAATAACAATCATATTGTACATATTTTTATAATATTTTTCATATTTTACTTTCAACTTTAAATTTTTTGTTCATGCTTCTTCACTTGCAAGCTACGATTGTGGTTATGTGCAGAGCTGCGCTGCATGCTTGGAGGCACAGGGTAGCACGCTGCTGAAGTCATAAGGAAGTGCTGAGCTTAGTCAAGAAATCATGCTGGCTGGACGCGGCCTGCCTTGTGGCTTGAGGTGATATTTATCCCTGGGGAACTGAGGAGCGGAGGCTGAGGCTGCATTAAATGGTATGGATGAACTATGTTACGCTAGAGGGCTGCGTGGTGAAGTGTGCGAAAGGCTGATTGTGTCGTACATGTGTTTATACTGTGAAGGTGCGGGGACTCTGTGAGGCTCGCCTGGATTGCAAGAGCTCCAGACCAGTATGTGTTTTGAAATGTGTGTATGTTATACACTTATATGTTCGGATGTATTGGTCAGATTATCGAATATGTCATTTTATTTATGTTTCAAGGGGGAGTTGGTGATTGTGATGGTGATGATGTCTGTTAAAGCCTGAAGACCTATGTCGCTGTTTTTACGGATGTAACATGTTGCATTGTAAACTGACTTGCCATAAAAGACGCCTGTTGAGAATCCACTTTCGGGCATTCGCATTTGTTGGGAGGGGGACTAACCTGTGACTACATTACATTTGTTTTCATTTTGACCAATTGGAACCATAAAAAGTATGCTGAATTAACTATTAGCAGCTCCTGTTTACAGTGTACCCGTGGATGTACAGACAACTATCACAGGAATACTTTGATACTGAAGAAAACATTAGTTACATATCATAACTCCAGGTCCTATGAGTACAGGCGTAACCTCTAAAAGCTGTTGCTGTTGGGTTTATCCCTGCACGCTTGCACGGTTTTTCTTTTTGTGCCACTGTACACTTTACAGTTGCTTCTCAGGTCCTCATCTACAGTATATAGGTCCTGATACACCATCAGGACCTGAGCTCTGCTCCCAAAAGGGTCAAGGGTCAATGCCCCACTGTGACACATCTACCAGCAGATCATACCCTAGTTCACAACCCCCTAAGTGCGAAGTGCAATAAGACAGGGAGCTGTGTCCTGGTCATTTATCATGTCAGGTCCTATGTGGGAAAAAAACAGAGTGAAAATTACACCCTTCACTCAACACAACGGCCGCTGCAGCAGAGTGGAACGTTAATTACACATTGTACTGACATGGAGCTCATTGTCTGGCATGCTTAAAATGGGTGAGTCATAGAGGACTCAGGTACATTGTGCAGATAGAAACGATGAAGGAGCCTGGAGAGGCCCAAGATGCTGCTGGGCAGATGTCTGCCACCGCCATCCCTCTGAGGAGGGCTGTGGACGAGGATAAGGCTCTTATGGAGTGAGCATGGATGCCCTGTGGAGGCTCTGCTCCTGCTGCAGTGTAGGCTTGTGTGATACCATCACACAGTCAGTGAGACATGGACATACCTTGTGAGTGTCCCCTGTAGTGGACGAACAGTTGTTGCATCTGTCTAATGTTAGCTGTGCACAAAACATAATGAGATAGAGCGCCCACCGGGAAGAGCCGGTGAGACGCCTCCTCTGCTTCACTGGTGTGAGGCTGGGGGAAAAATGCCTCCAAAGAGAACACTTTGCCTTCCGGCTCAGCTCCCTCTTCACCACAACGGTCTGGTACAACGTCCGCATTACTGCTGATGACGCCCCAATCCGCCGGTCCATTTCACTCTCCATTTTACCCTCACTTGCAAACAAGATCCCAAGATACTTGAGCTCTCTTGTTTGGGGCAGCAGCTCACTCCCAACCCAGAGGAGGCAATCCACCGTTTTCCGGCAGAGAACCATGGCCTTGGACTTGGAGGTGCTGACTCTCATCCCAACCGCTTCACACTCAGCTGCAAACCACTCCAGTACGTGCTGAAGGTCACAGTCTGACAACAGAACCACATCATCTGCGAAGACCAGATATGCAATTCTGAGGTCCCTAAACCGCACACTCTCCTGCCCCGCCTTCGCCTTGAGATCCTGTCCATGAATATCACAGACAGAATCGCTGACAAGGGGCAGCACTGGCGGAGGAACACCCACTGAAAACGTGTTTGACTTTGTGCCGAGAATTCAGCCGCAGCTCTCACTTTGGTTATTTAGGGACCGGATGGCTTGTAGCAATGACCCTGGTGTTACATGTATTTCCTTTATACATATGCATTTACAGATTAATTTTAAGGTTTCATTTAGTTAGGGTTGGCTGTTCTACTGACAAATTGGAAATAAAATAATTGCCCGCATTTGTTGCATAGACTGGCAATTATACCATAATATTCACAATCCCCAAATATATTTTGATTTTTTGTAGTAACAATTTCTTAACTAGTGATCACATCACGTTGGTCATTACGGAAGCCGAGAACGGGGCCGTGCTTGCAAATATTTTTTTAATGCCATAGAGTTAATTATATGTTGTTATTATATATAATGATAACAGGTTCATTTATCTCCTAGTGTTCTCCTTAAATGACAGGGATCTGAATGTTATCAGCATAGTATTTATTTATATATTTATCTTTAGTTGTATTTTAAAATATTCACAGTATCATAATTCTTTTTTTTTTGTTTTTAATCACCTTATATTTGCATTTATTCCATTTAGCACATACCATTTCATAGTGACAGCTCTCTGTAGTAGTTATATTCTGTGTGTATTGGTGTTTTTGCATGTGCCACTTAAACTACTGGATGCCTAAATTTCCCTCTAAAGTAAAATAAAGTATCTATCTATCTATCTATCTATCTATCAGAAAGGCACACATTTCTGCCTGACAGTCTGATGGCATGCTCAATAACAGGTACTCCTTGATCTGACATTTTCATCTTAAATCAGTTTCTACAGTTGTCAAGATGCCATCTATGCAATAAATATAATATAAATATATTTAATATAAATTCAGCACTCCAGCCAACACTTTGGCCCGACTCGTCATTTTACACCCTCTACTGTGCCTCTCCTCCCACTAGGGTAGGGCGATACCACGGTATATACTGTGCGACAGAAGAAATGCGTCCATTGGTAGAAATTTGGCAATACTGTTTCCACCATGGGAGCTATCTCTTAGGGGGTGTGTCCACCAATGTTTTTTTACCCCAGCTGAAAACACCAGGCACTCTTCTGAAAATGCCCAGCTGGGAGTGCTTGAGAGCGCTTTGGAGGCACAGCACTTTTTCAGCTGAGACGCTTTGATACCGAAAATCCGCAGAAGTATGTGTTGCAAGTACCTAACTTCACAGATAGTTTGTGTTATCAACAAATACAGAATGTAAAAATGTCGGCACAAGGTAGAGTACTTGCTCTGGCCCTTGCTCTGTCTGGATGAAGGCAAGGCTGAAGCACGTAAGGGAGAGAGAGGACGGACCCGCTGGTCTATGTGGGTTCATGAGATTTTGTCGTTGTTCAGCACTTGCACATGTAGGATGTGACGGCTGGTCTTTGTGGTATTTGTCCTGTCCCTCCTCCACTGTCATTGGACGGCTGGGTAAAAAGTGACAGTGACGAGTGCAGCATTTAACCCAATGTTTAACATTTTGTAAATCTTGGCGACCAGAAAAAAAATGGCAAAAGTGCAGCGCAGAATAGACGCTCAGCGCCTCGTCGAGCTGCTGGTGCATAGTGTAAATACCCGGCGCTCCCATTGCAAACAATTTTTGAAAAATGCTGGCCTCAGGAAAAAATGCTTTGGTGGATAAACTCTCCGTCTCTTCTATATATACTATATACTGTATGTAGAAGGCTATGTAGCAAATCAGGGCTTGATTCTCACATGATCTCGCAAATCCAGCTGCCGTGCAAGATAACGTGATTCGGGCAGCAGGACTGTTTACCACATTCTCACGTGACGTGAGAGCAATAGTTGGTGGTGGTAATGCACCCATAAGCTGGTTTGCCAACCGCCACAGAAGAAGGGTGTGACAAGAAAACATGGAGGAGGAGAGTGATACAAAGCGATATGGTTATTTTAAACCATGTCTTAATTGTATTTACAGAACAATTACTGTATTGTGATATATACTGTTTCCCTGATATAAAATTACATATTCCGTGAACATTTTGGCCATATCGTCCACCCCTACCACCCACTGGGGGGCGCATGGCAAGTCACCAACATACCAGCTGGCACATGAGGTAAGAACCTGACACTGTCTATACAGGAGGAATTTCAATCACGTTTTTCAGTCATTCATCTCACACAAGTCGGACTGAACAGATCAGATACAGCCATCCACACAGGCTATGTAAAGCTCGTGTTTCACTCCATAAGCTGATTACATCTTTGTGATTAAGAGTTGAAGCTGATGCTGCTGAGCTGCTGAGCTGTGTTCACTACAAAGCGTGTGTAGACAGTGTCAGTACACCTGCGTTTGGTGACTCAGAGCTACACTTTGCACCAGGCACCTGTCAAATACCAATCAATTAGTTGATGACAGCAAACAAATCCCCCTCACCCAAAATAAAAAAATCATGATCCAAAACAGACTTATGAAAATTGGCTACTATCCATAGTGACTTGTTGAAAACAGAACTATTTAGAGGGTCAGTGTGTATAATTCCCACACAGTTACATTTTATTTTGATGCAACCTGTTCATCAAAATCAAAACTCTGACTTACATACAATTCACAGGCTAGAGGGTTCAATGAATCTAAAAGTATCTCCTACTGCTCACATTCATGGGTTTTGCAGACTGAAGCGAGTCAGTGAAGAGGAGTTATAGCACTAATACCCTCCATAGTTAGAATTCTTCCTTTATCTAGCTATGTGCTTCCTAAAGGGTCTCAGGCAGAGTGAGCAGAACGGTGATACACTGCCAACTGTGTGACCAGTGATGGAAATCCAGTAGTGCAGAAGCTATTCTCATTTGGAGCTCTATTTGTTTTAAACTAAACGTTTAAATCATTGAAAGTAATGTAGTGAGCAAAATATCAAATGTAAAAATTTCTTTCACTGGGTTGAACTTTTTCTTTTGGTGTCCCAGTCATTAAAAATAAATAAACCCACAAACAAGTAGCTACACAAACAAGGATTGCAATTGAAAACATGGTAACCCCAGCGTCCCTGTTAATAAGGAAGATTCAGAGTCTTGCTGGAACATTCCTCACAACTCTGTCATTTAAACACACCTCCTGAAATATCCCTTGAGTCAGTGGGACAAACTTCACCTCAGTCCTGCCAGCACTATAGCACCCTTTAATTACATTGGGCTCTACACACACTACTGGCCCTGTGTATGCTCTGCAAGCTCTTCCATGGGGCAGCGCTTGCAGCCAGCAATATTTCAAAACGTCTGGATTTCCTTTTTGCTAGGGCACTGATGCTGGTTACAAATTAACTCAGGAATGGGGCAGCACATGGCGCACTTACTGAGTACCCACAGTGTATTTCAAGTCCCCCGTCTTGGCTGTAAACTTGTAAAGCTAGAGCACATGCAAATAGGGGACTGTTGTGTAAATTGGTAATGTCATTACTCCAAAAACAAGGATTTATGTTGTTGGATCCGTCTGTCAAAGAGGTGAAAAGGATAAAGAAAAGAAAGTAAGGTGGAGCAAACTCTTTTTCAAATGAATCTGTCTCAGTTGGATGGAGCCAAACCTTGACATACATGGATACTGATTACCAAACTGACTGAATGACTGCTGGATAAGCTGACTGATGATTTTCCTGTTTGTTGTTATTAATAGGATTGTCTTTAGTAACATTGCTGTCTTCGCCCTTTAAGGCTGAATCTTAAGACATTTGTGGTTGTACAGTAAAAGCAAGTCATTGCCTTACAACTATGC
The DNA here is from genome assembly GCA_002120245.1 of Maccullochella peelii. Classification (NCBI taxonomy): domain Eukaryota; kingdom Metazoa; phylum Chordata; class Actinopteri; order Centrarchiformes; family Percichthyidae; genus Maccullochella; species Maccullochella peelii. The sequence continues at coordinate 2,014 of LKNJ01009578.1, read as the reverse complement.
AGGAGTCCAAGGGGAGTTCTCTCCAAACACAAAGACTTCTTACAGACTGGATGGGAGTGCATGTCTCAGGAGGATTAGCATCAGAAATTGACCAATCATGGGAGAGGTGCTTCATTTTCCCTCCTAAGTGGTTGTTATGTATATTGTAATATTGTGCAGTTAAGGGTACAGCAATTTGTAGAAATTTGATGAGGGGATTTTTACAAACAAAGCATGAAGTGCTGGTAAAATGACTGAAAGAGAAGTGGATACAAGTAAAAACATGATGTTCTGTGTCAGCTGAAAGGGAGCAGGCAGGTAATGTGTAATGCGTTTGCTTCAAAGTGTGTCACTTCAGGTATCTTATCAGTCACACATCCCTGTACATTATTATACAAAAGCATGAAAACGATGAGGGAAGATTTTCATAATTAGTAAACAATAATCATAAAAAAATATATTCCTCAATATATCTTACAATACTTAGTATTATTACAGTTTTTGCCTCATCAGGGCGGTATTTCAGAAGCAGAGAAATACTGAACTTATCTGAACTTCAGTGAGCAAGACATGCCATATATGGAGCCGATAATTCCAAATGAGGTGCTTGAATGATGGTCACAATGAACTTATCATTGAAACTTGAAAAAAATACTTTTGCCTGTTGTGAGTGTCCGTGGTGTGAGCATGATAATCCACCCCGAGGTGTCCTGATTTAAAAACGAATGCACTTGTGGATGAATTGTATTCTTCACCTCCTTCTCATCTACTATTGTTATATATCAGAACACCTTGTGTATTATTGCTTGTATCAAAGTGGATAAAGGTGGCTGTGCTAGGGACTGGATTCTCCATGACGCACTAACAGCTGTAGTAATATCAATCTACAGCAGTCCTGATATGAGTATTTGGCTCCCCAAGTCTGCTTTTTTATGCTGAATTCTTTCCATACTAAAAACTTGGTAATGATGCACAGTTTTATTTACAGTATGTTGTCTAGTTAAGGTTGCCTTTATTTAGTTTTTAGTGATTTTGTTGCATTATGCAACCACAGTCACTAATAAAGAAATTTAATTAGGTTTGGTCTCTCCACAGGTAAAAATGTCACCATTTACATGACTGTCCACAAAAACAGCAATTGTCAATAACAAATAATTGTTTCCTGTCCCACCACTGTCCAGTTTAACTGAAACTGATTCTGCTTTATTACATCATGTTGTTCATCCCAGCCACAGGTCTACCTGTAATGCAATTATAAATGCATGGCCTCAGGCATTACTTTTGCCAGACCTGTTGGACAGAAGCTGATGATGTACTAACAGCCTCTTTCGGTAGCCTGTTTTTTCGGTCGAGGATACATAGGGGAACAGATGGTGCTGAGGATGTTTATTGCTGTAAAGAAAGGAGAGCTCTTCAAGCTTAAATAATAATTCTGCAGCGTGGGTCTTATTTCTGTAGTTTTCACCATCATTCCTAGAGGTTATGATAACCTTGTACTGTCAATGTTAATTACTAAGATCACCTGGGAACGCGGTGCGGCACACCTGAAATAAATCAGAAAACTGTGTGCACACAGCTACAGTAACTACAAAGGTAAATCAAAGTTGAATCAGGAAATGGGTCTGTAAACTGTGATGGATGTTTACAACAGACAGATTGGGTAATAATGTTACCATTTGCCTTGTTGGCTCAAACAGAGAAAAGGGACATTTTATCTTAACTGTGCAGAGGAGTAATGAACTGAAATATTCACTCAGTGATTAGAAAAACACAAGGCCATCACTAGGGCTATGTAATACATTTCAAATGTCTTACTGAATCTTTTGTCTGTCCTCTGTCTTTTTTATTAGTAATGTCTCACTAGCCAGAACTGAACATCACTTTCACCTCTTTAAATGACAGACATCACTGGCAGCATATTATATCAGTTGTCCCAAACTTCACAGATCTCACTGAAAGTGAAAGCAACAGATTATATTAGGAGAAGGACCTGCAGCAGACCGAGCTGCACATTATGTGACTGCATGTCACTAAC
>LKNJ01009573.1:0-10015 GCA_002120245.1 Maccullochella peelii | reverse complement strand
GTCTGTTGTTTAAAAGGTGTATAAGTGAATGAAAATGAATTTAGTGTGTATTTAGCATACCTGTCTGGTAGTAGGAATCTGCCACGCTGGGTTGTGGCTGTGCAGCAGCAACAGCCGCTGTAGCAGTGGGCTGTTGGTAGTACTGCTTACTGTCATAAGCTACAGCTGGAGCTGTGGACCGGACATAGGAGTAGGAGTCCTGCAAAGGAAAACAGTAAATTAAAGTCACAGGGATGGCGGTTCAATCCCCGGCTCCTCCTGTCCACATATCGAAGCGTCCTTGGAAAGACACTGAAACCCAAATTGCTCCCAGTGCTGCCATCAGTGTGTGTGTGTGTGTGTGTGTGTGCGCGCGCGCGGATGAGTGTTATGGATAAAGGTTTTAATAAGGCTATTGGAAGGGCAATTCCTTCAGGGCCTTGCACTGAGGTAAAACAATGCAGATCAGTGTCCATCAAAAAGGCCCCCCCTCATGTGCACAGCTTACGGTTATCACTGTAAAAGCTCTGTTGTGTCTCGAATGTTTAAATGTTTGCCCAATTGATCAGTGCCAATCACAAAATCAGCATTTTAATATGGGCTTCCCATAAGCAATGGAGAAGTTAGCCAGCTAATGTTCTCTTGAAACACCTGAACATAGTCATAGTACCGTACATACACAATGCTTCCGTTCAAATATAATACATTTTTGGAATTCCACGGACAGTTTTACGAAGACAGTTGGCAGAGGCAAACGAGTTTAAGTCCATTGATAAAAAATACTTATAATAAAAAGAAACGCACACATCACAGTAATCATGTAAACCGAGTTGATGATTTACCTTCATGGACTACACACAGTGGCCTCAAAGAGTCAGTGACCGATACTGCAAGCTGCCTCAGCTTCATAATATCTTATGATCTTATTAACTACGTTTTTCATGCTGACAAAAGTCTCGTAATGACATGGTTTCAGTAAGCTCCAGCCCGATATCAAAGTTAAATAAGTACACTGGGGTACTGCTAACAGCGTGGCAAACTTACTTTTGCTAGGTTGAGTTATGTTGTTTAAGTAGCAGCTCGTAAATCTGGACAAGTGTTGTGCTGGGCACAACACTTGTCCAGATTTACAAGGCTTCCATAGACTTCTAATATTTGAACTCACATATAATGTATGTCAATGTACGATGACAATGTTCTGGTGTTTCAGGAGAGCCAACATCCTCTCCATTTCTCATGGGAAGCTCATATAAAACAACGAGTTTGTGATCAACGCTGATCATCAATTAGCCAAACATTATTTAAACATAACTAGCCTCCATTTGTTAAATTAAAACCTTGAATATTGCTACAACTTACAGGACACAATTAATTCAATTTGTGAATTCAGGTAGTTATTTCTCTTTTAAAACTAAATTTTCAAATTTATTTTGAAATTTTGAATGTATTCAATTTTAATGAATGAGTTTATTGATGGATTCATATATTCATTTGTAAATCATTTTATTTTCATTGTCCATTTAAGTATCAATTAATGACTTAATGGGATACTGAATAAACGTTTAAATGACACATGTGGTCCTCCATAGATTATGAAGGCAGAACATCTGGTCCCCACCCCACCCTCAGAATAAACATGCAAATTGATGTGATCAAAACAAAACAAGTCACTTAAAAATGTCTAATCTGTGTAGCAGCCTTGAAAGGTAAAAACTTATGGGTGTACCTGGTAGTTCTGTGAGGTGACCGGTGGTGGTGGTGGAGGGACTTCAGGCTGGCGCTGAGGGTAACCGTAGTCAGTAGCAGCATGGGTTGGCTGGTATCCTCCATAAGCTGCAGCAGTAGCAGCTGCCACGGCGACAGGCGCAGGCCTAGCTACAGCAACTGTGGCTGCAGTGGGAGCATAGGCTGCCGCTACGGTGTGTGCTGCCACAGGTGCTTGATGAACTGTGTAACTGGCCACTGTGGTGGGATGTGTGTATGCTACCCCGGCTGCTGGCTGCTGACTGGTAGGGCAACACAAATGAGAAATGTCAAAAGGTTAGTTGGCCAGTCACAACTTGGGACAAGGACAGGATATGGCAATGGTTTTAATTTATAGTGTAGTGTCAGATTTCACACGATCACCACCACCTCTACACGAGGTGTCGGCCGTACGGAGGACATTGGCCTAAGCTGAACAATCACAGTTCTTGTTTTGAGGAGGTGTACGTCATCAGTGGCAAAGCCTAAGGTGACGCTACGGTGGCTATGTCCATAGGTCTCTTGATGCACCACTACCCCTTAACACACAACTATAAATACACTAGGGGCAAGAATCTTTGAGAATGTCACGATTTGCTTCTTATTCTTGGCGTCATGATTTGATCCAGGATTGATTCTCAAATCAAATTCTCGATTGAAAAAAATAAAAAGGGGGCACTGTTTTCCAGCTCTTGCAACACTGAAATACAAAATGCAACAAAACTGGCAGTTAAGCTAACTGGTCTCGATGAAGGCCGTTGTCTGACCGAACAGGAAAATGCAGAGAAAAGAGTAAGCAGCTTTTTTACCTTAAAAAGTTTAACATTAAATAGGAAGAATGTTAGACTTCTGCATGTATAAGAATAATTAAATGATAATGGCCTAAATCCCTGGGTAAATGCTTTAGTAAAACAATAACGACCAGCCCTATTACAGATGTACTTCATGCAATTAGCTACAATATGGAGATATTTTTTCCATTTACGAATAGTCAATTTGAACTGATTTTACAGTGCTGTAACGTTATTGTTTTTCATGTCTGCTGAAAATGCAAAGAAAACCAAACTAACATTCACTAGCTAGCTCACAACAAAAGCATATCATGATATTAGCCACTTCTATTATAATAACAACAACAACGCTGGCCGTTCTTCACTAAAAAGGGGATAATTTACCTCAGAATAAGTGTAGCAATTAGCAAGCTAGCCAGCTAACAACATCACTAATCAGACAGATCATCATAATCATGCCCCATGAACGTTAATTCTTCCACTATCGTGGAGTTGGCCAGTGAAATCGATCCAGAGCCTAGGGGCGTGGTTATGGCAGAAGTTTGTTTGGAAATGTAAAGACGCCACTGGGACCAATCCGATGACACTAGTGAGGGAGGTTGGCACTGATCAATCAAAGGTGGGAAATCTTGGTCATCCAAAATATTCTGTTTGCCAACTGAATACCTTGCAAAGAAGAGAAGCAAAAGTCACATCTCCCACCATGTTTGCTACTGCCTACCACAGTCCACAACAATGGACAGTGACATGTTTCCAGTCATAAGGAAATGTATTCTGTGTAATTGACAAAATTAATTAAACTTGAGATGGAAGTTGGGATACCATTGTGTTTTTTAATAAGCTTGTTATCGAGTTGAAAAGCATCTCTATATTGGGTCTTAAGGAACTGATCATTTTGCTCACTTGCTTCAAATTGGTTGTAGCTAGGCACCGTAACTAACGCTTAAAAATAACATCAGGGAAGACAAGCAGGTGTTTGGAACAGCCTGAGAGCCCAGACCCACCATTCACCCTTTCCCAGCATCCCTACTTGCTACCAGAGATACGGAGGCATATCTACAGGCTCAGACTTGCTGTCAAAGATGCTAAGCTGCATTACAAGGGCACACTTTTGTGGATTTTAGGAACTAGAGTTTCATGCCGGAGTAAAGACAGATAACTGATTAAACTCAAGTGTATCACTCCCAAGTTTTATATTTTATTTGCATTTATTTATTTTACTCTTAATTGCAGGTCTGAACAACCATAAACAACTTTATTTATTAGAAAGATTTTTTCAATATCTGTTATTTCCCCCATTAACTTTTATTATGATACAATTAAAGTCAGAGTGGGAGGATGAGCGAGGACAGCAAACATTGAAAGGCTGACAATAAAAACAGGCAATTCGATGAAAAATGGACAGATGAATTTGTCTTCATTGTCACCTCATACCGATCCTAAACCACGGTGTTGAATTTATGATTTGCGAAATGACAATTGCTATATGCACGGTTGCCAATATCAGGCACCATCACGAGTCAAAACATGCTAGCTTCACTGCAGCGTTCCCGTCTGGTAGCATCGCAAGATATCTGATAAATATTATTAATGTTTAGTAACTGGCCCCCTGTCATTTTGCAAAAGTGGCCCACAGTAGTGTGGGCTACATCCACACTACTACATTTCTTTCAAAACGCATAATTTTTGCTACGTTTACACTAGCATCCACACTACTCCAGCGTTTTAGATACCCCTAAAAATAGAGACCTTTTAAAACACTACTGACCGCGTTTTAGTTTGAAAACTCCGGAGTGTGTTTTAGTGTGGAAATCAGAGAAATCTCTGCTCTTACTTTTCTCCATTTGTAGCATTTCCTGCAACCAACAACAGAGTAGACAATCTGCTTCCTGTTTACACTGGCACATGCATGCCCAGTGCATTTGAATAGTCACATGAGATCGTTTTCATTTTAAAACAAAAACGTAGTAGAGTGGATGTAGCCTGGGTATCTCTGATTTACACCATCAACACAACGGACACCTATTTAGTTCTAAATGTCATCAGTTTGAACCCTTGACCGGCAGGATAAATTTGGGTGGGCAAAGTGAAATAGCGGTGCCTGCTCCTCCCTCATTACCAACACTGAGGTGCCCCTGAGCAAGGCCCTTAACCCCAGATGCCCAGACCAAAAGATCACCGTTACACTAGGCAGCTTCCAGGTGTGAATGTGTGCAACTGTTGACAGGGCAGAGCTGGTTTTAAAAAAGGTTTAAAAATTCACTACAAGATAGCCAGAGCTAGCTAGCCACCTGGAGAGGGACAGAGCAGAGACATCTGGAGTCACAAAACTGCAGCAGGTGTGGTTTAATAGTTTAACATTTCACAATTTATGGGACTGTCATGACTCAAGACGGCTAATGTAGCTAGCTATTACGTATGTTACGCTAATGTAGCTAGCTATTACGTATGTTACTTAACTGACTAAAAATATTTTTTGGCACATCTAAAAAAAAAAAATAAAAAAAAATTTAAATTTTTTTTTTCAAAATGTAGAAATTTTACACAGTGCATAAACAAAACTTGACTTAATCCAATTAATTCGATACATCGCCTAGCCCTATGACAACACCAAGTCTAAAGTGGTATTAAGGTGCCAGTATACTCCATCCTTTGGACGTGGTCTGACAACTTGTTGTATGAACTAGAATAATCAACTTCAATTTCTGTAACTTTCCCCAAGTCCACAATATGACATTCACACCGTCAACGGACATATAACTTGCTCAAACATGTCATATGAACCGCATCTTTTGTAATATAACCTGGCCCTTACTCTTAAACACAGGGTTGTTTTGAGTCTGAACACACCGATAGTGGGCTACAGGGAAGGGGAATCGTGGAGCATTCTGGGGCGGCGGTGCCATTTTTGGAGGATAGTGTCTGTTGTTTAGAGTAATTGGTAATTTGTCACGGTCACCGGTCATTTGGCAATTGTTCTCCAATCGGTCATCATCGGAGATGTATAAAGTATTAGTAGAGGAACAAAGTTTTTGAGATACCCCTACCCGAGGTAGAACAAAGCACAACCATGTTTTTTCATAACTTTAACATGTCTAGTTTTTGAAATGGATGGTTGTATAAAAATATTTTACTGCAAAATTAGTTTATTTGGTGGATGTTTGGATCCTCCCCAAAACCGAAAATGGTGAAAATTTTGGCTTCTCCAAAAGGGACAGCGTCTGCCTTATCACATGTATTTCTGGAAATGATGATCAAAATGTCACCAAATGTGGACTGGATGTTCACAGACAGTTATTAAACACAATAAAGATTTCATCAATATCTTTGAAATGTATACACTTGAACACACATGAATTTTAGGCGGAAATTGAATAGGAAATTAAAAATCCAAAAAAGGTATGTATGTATATGTCTGTCATTATTAAAGTAAGGAGACCAATCACCAAAAAATTTAATTTATTTGTACCAAAGACTGTTGTCTTATCATAAAAGTAGGTTATTTGACTATTCACGTCACCTTCTGATCTCATTAGTCCCTAACAGGTAGCTAGTGCAGCCAGCACTTCAAACACATACAATGGGGCCCTATTGGTGAAAATGTGTGAAGCCATAGAGCCAAAAAACAAGATATAATATAACTACATATTATAACTTATATAATAATAAACACTTCTTTATCATTCTAAATACATTATTTTTTAATATTTTAATGTTACCTTTGAGTAATATATGATATGTATGATAATATTTTCACGATTTAATTGAAAATTTTGACTGAATGAATTGGAATAATGAATTCAGTTTATTACAATAAAATAATAATACATTATATAAAGTATAGATATACACTAGGGTCCTCCGTATTTGCATATGATTTATATAGCCTATTGTTTTTTTCACCCATTCAAATCAGTGATATATAGATGACGTTTAGCCTACTAGTTATCATTCCTACTTTTAAGATTTACCTACTGTAGTTTCTCCATATTTTTTTCTAAGTGATATTCTTCATACTATTGTATACCATCTATACATTTAAAAAGAGTAAGACTGCTAAACGTTTGTCTGCTTTATTGACATACTAATAAAAAAGATGGAATCCTTACGGAGAAGCAAAAAGATCTGCTTTTAAGTATTGAAAAACACAGAAAAAGGAAAATGTTCCCATGGATTAGCAACTAATATTAAGCTAATTAGCTAGCTAATTGGTTCCCAGCTGATGGCATATCAACATTAAACCACAGTAGTTGTAGACTGTGTGCATTCTAAATGTCTCTGATGATGTGCTATATTTTATGATACTTATCAGGAATTTAAAAGCCAAATCTTTGATCAATTCACCCAGTAACATATTTTATACTAATGTTAGTTTAAACATAGGACACAAACTATAGATTAAGACAAAAACTATATACTTTTAATGCAAACAGGTTCAATAGACATTTCTTTAATCATTTTAAATACACTATATATTTGAATAACACTAGATACAAGATATGATGATACTATGAGCCAACAGGCTGCATGACACAATATTTTCAAAATGATTCACACAAGACTCTAAAGCAGTGTTTTTTTGTGATGGCTGTGGCACCAAACAGGAGTTTGGTACTTGTCTCTTAGTACACGCTGCCTAAACGAATCTTCAGTTGGGGGCAGTTGAGAGGCAGACTGTCTATGATATAGACGGTTGGTATCCTCCAGAAATGGCCGACTTGCTGTTAATGATGTCACATTCACCATCCCTATATGTGTTGGCTAGCAATGTAAGGTCAGTGTTCAGACCTATGGCACTGTAACAATAAATTCAGCCTCCTCATTCAAGACCACTGCGGTCTTCAGGCAAATAAATTGAACCTGGCTCACCTTTTGCCGCAATGCAATGTTATTCTGTTAACAGACAGAGTTGGCCTGCGAGTGCACATTCTAGTGGTGGATTACTTTGTAACATGAATGGCTAACTTCCACCGATTAACTCAACTGTAAATTCCGGCCTCAAAATATTATAGACCACTGTGCAGTGTTTTTGCAATTTTCAGTCTGAACACAATCCAACTGCAGTAGCAGAGGGATAACCGCCCCCTCCCCCAGTTTGAACAATGGCAGCAGTGGGAACCATACAGCCTGTACATACCTGCACAACATACAAACTCAGCTAGCATTCGAGCTAAAAAAAAAAATACGCAGCGTGGTGTAACCGAAAAGCCGAATATCTAGGGTTCCCTTACCTGTACTGGGCGGCAGCGCCATGGGTAAATCCAAAGTAATTGCCGGTAGCCATTTTGGCATCTTCACCAAGCCGGCTGGGCACTGCGGAGGACAGACACACAGGATAACGCTATGCTAACCATTAGCAGCAGGCTCAAATGAGCGGTCCAAGGACTATCCATTAACGTCACTATCTTAATATTACTTCTTCGCTTAAAAAGTTACTTAAATCTTTCTAGCGGACTGTCAAAGAATTCCCACGTTGTTAACGATACTCACCATAGGTGAAGGAGACCACTGGACATATGGGAATCATTGGTTTCGTATATTCTATCGACGATCGTATTGTAGACCAGCCTATTTATATTACATGTCGTACCGGAAAAGCCGTCTTGGCGCCTGCGCGGAGGATAGGGGCGATGGGGATGTTTGTTTTCAGTTCACCAACTTTATTAAAACCATAATAACATTACAAGACAAACAACAGTACAGGGAGTATCGGGGAAAAAAACGGATCACACGAATACAAAAACGATACAACAATTAAAATGTACAAATGTAAAAAAATAAACAGCACAAAGATGAAAAATGAATAGGCCTAAATGAAATACAAATAGAAACCACTTATATGGAATCCTATAGGGAACTATAATATAAACTTGAAAATGACAACGTTATTCCATAATAGCATTATCATTTTCCACATATGTCATTTGAGTAAAAATTAAATTAAAATGCAATAATCCAATTTGCATATTCATTTTCACATACTCCTATGGGCGTTCTATTATGGAATTATAGAAGTGCCATAAAAGAGAATAAATCTGTGTTAGAATAAGAATAAAATTGTGAAAGTCTGCTCTAAGATAATTGGAGCCCAGCAAAGAGACTTTTGCTCCCTTTGGGAGAAACAGGTGGTCCAGAAAGCAAAAGGAATTATCAGCCAATCGGATCATGTTCTGTCCAGTGAATTCACTGTAATGCCCTTAGGTCTGTGTTAAAATGGGCCCCTTAGGAGAACAAAACGCAAAAGCTACTAATGAATTGCCCTTCTTTGGATCGATAAAGTTGACTGAATCTGAACTCTAAACCTGAATACTTCTTCCATCAATTGTTAGTTAATCCTGTCCATAAATATGGTTCTGTCATTGACAGTGACATTGAACGTTCTGTCATCCACATTCCTCGGTGGTTCAGTGTTTATACTTTATTGCCATGACTCTATACAGTCCGAGACAGCACGTGGAGGTATACATACTGAATGTTGGTTTCCGATCCGCCAGTAAACACAAAGAAGCTCTTCTAGATGTTGCTCTCAGTAGCTTTAAACTAAACACGCTTTTTTGTTTTGCTTTGCTTTGCTTTGTTTGAAGGGAATTAGATTGTAAGTATATTGTCTGTTCCACACTCCGGAGCAGAAGGTGGCGGTAATGCACCAATAAGATGGATGCCAACCGCTGTAAAACAAGAAGAAGAAGAAGAAGAAGAAGAAGAAGAAGAAGAAGACAAATATCCCAGCGTGCATTACTGCTGCTGTGTCCGATGTTACCAAACTAAGCAGACTAGATGCTGTAGGGGAGTTTTTCGGCAGTGAATCAGACACAGATACTGCTAGGCAGATACTGTGTGGCCTTCACCCTCGCCAGGATGAGCGGCCTGCGGACCATCCTGAGCTCCACTGCGATGGTCGCTGTGTTGGGGGTCGGCTATGGGATGTGGTCTGTGATACCACCAGGAGAAGACAGACGGAGAGAGCTCATCAAGGTGACTGCTAATTAGTATTTAGTGTACAGACAAATTTAAGCTTTAAAAGAAGCTAAACTAAACAAAGACAAATTAAGTAACTTGGTAGCCTATGTACTGCAACCTAGCTATACTGTGACTGTAGTGCCAGTTTGCGTTTTTATTTATAAGCTTGCATTAGTTTATGGCTTGCTACAGTCGGGTCACAAATAGGTCTCTATTTTCTTTAGAAATAAACGAAGGTCCGATCCTTAAAGCTTACTGCAACTCCCAGGGCACTTCACGTCTATCCTGCCAAATACCACATTTTCTCCGTTGTGCACTGAAGGGAGACGCGAAAAAGAAATATTATTATCTGACTAGGACGGCCCATCCTTAAAAAATATTTCTGTATTTCTAAACATTGTTTTTTGTACCTTTTCAAAAAAGTTAATGTTACATCAGACACAAGTTTATGTATTTTCAATTCAGTTTTATTTATATAGCGCCATATAATAACAACGTTATCTCAGGGCACTTTTTCATAAAGAGCAGGTCTAGACCGACTC
>LKNJ01009570.1:0-10570 GCA_002120245.1 Maccullochella peelii | reverse complement strand
TGCTGCACATTATAAACAGCTGCTGCACATTATAAACCGGCTGCTGCACATTATAAACAGCTGCTGCACATTATAAACAGGTTCCCACTTCGTTCTCCTGACAAAGATCTTGTTGTTTTAAAGAAACAGATTCAGATCCTGAAGAGTTCCTCTTGGACCTCGAACAACAAGCTTAGTTTCTGTTTAAAATCAAACTCAAGTTCAGTCGCTCCTCCGAGTCCTGGAGAACCACAGCAACCCCACCACCACCACCACCGAGACCCTGCTGACCTCCAGGTCCTGCTGCAGGTGAGTGAGACAGGTGAGTCACACACACACACACACGCGCGCGCACGCGCACGCACGCACGCACGCACGTTCTCTCTCTCTCTCTCTCTCTCTCTCTCTCTCTCTCTCTCTCTCTCTCTCTCTCTCCCTCAGGTGTTTAGTTTCTGGTTTTGGGACACAGACGGCTCAGCAGGATCTCAGAGTACACCTGGTTCACTGGTCCTCTCACATGATAGGACGAGGCCTTAGGCCACGCCTCCTGGTCCGTGTCCTGCACGGCTGATTGGCTGAGTCCAGGTCCGGTTCTGTTGGTTGTGGACATCATGTGGTCTGAAAGCCTGGAGGACCAGAACTTCTCCACCTGTGACAGCAGAAGAAGAGACACCAGCACCTGGATTTATTTGTTAACGAGGTTCACAGGTTTTAAAACACCTTCTCTGATTGGTCCAGGACCCTTCTGATCAGATTCAGTGGATTCTCACTGGCTGACGGTTCTCTGAGACTCTTATTGAAACTAAATCTGGACTTTAGACGCCGTGTTTTTATACACCTGTTCAACACCTGAGAGGAAACACCGGAAATTAAGAAACAACAGTCAGAGATATAAAGTTGTGTATCATCTGCATAAAGTGATATTTAAATAAATCACACAGTTTTTATCTGCCACGTGATTGGCTGTTGCTTCAGGCTGAGTTACCCACCCACACTGATATTGCACTAATGAAATTACAGCACAATATCGTCATTTGTCGTGCGTTTTATTTTGACGAGGTGATAAGTGGTTCCTGTTTTCTGCAGTTTGGAGTTAAAAGAGTTTGTTAATAAATCACCAAACGCAGATTAAACATCTGTTTCCAACCTGTAGAACCTGCAAGAACACAGAGTTCTCAGGCCTCTCTGCTTTCTTAAATGTTTAATGATCCAAAGAAATTAAGAAAACTGTTTAAAATATTCTCACATTAATGACACGATCAAATTCTACATTATTTGGATTTTTATGATTATAAATAGTGTATTCAGTGTTTACTGGAAACTAATATCTGCCGTGTTGAGACGGAACAGAAGAGGACCGAGAGTTGAACCACGTCAGGTCGGACTCCTCGTGTGCGTTCCTGTGAGGACAGCCTGAGGGATCAGTAAACACATTATTTACTCATCTATAGATCTGTTACCTCATGAAAGTGGCAGGCACATCGACCCTGCAGGAACTCTTTGTACCGACCCATCGTGATGCTGAATGTGTCGATCACCTCGTACCCATGATGCTTTGCTGTGGTGATGATGTCATGGTTCTCTCTGTAGAGATGCTGGATCTCTGTCTGAAAGATCGATCACCAAAACAAACAAACAAATGAACGAACAACAACAACAGGTCCGTGTGAAGAGAGCAGCAGAGCGTTCACATCATCAGCATCAACGCATGAAACTTACCAGACTGAGAGACCGGATCCCGTCCACAGCAAGGTGGAAACCCATCCCCAAAGACTTCACCACCACCAGAATATCACCGAGAAACTCTCTGGGGGGAGGATTGACCATGTGTTGTCATAGTAACCACAATCCTGACTGACACCTGTGCACTGACACTACCAAACATCTGGATCAATCCGATTTCATCGTGGCAACTCATGATGTCATGCTCACCTGTTCAGCACCTCTCTGACCGTCCTCAGGTGATCGCTGTTGAGCCACTGGACTCCTCCCACCACCAGGACTGTGAGGTTAGAGTTCACCAGAGGTCGTGACCTTTAGGGGGGAACCATCACATGGCCTTTTACTGACACCACACACACTGTGACCCCCCCACCCCCCACCATCAGTACTTCCTCTCACCTGTTGAGCAGCTGCAGCAGAGCCTGTCTGAACGTGGGTCTCTGGTTCTTTTCCAACCAGAACTGAGGATAATACGAGTAGCTGACGAGGGTTCGTCCTCCGTTCAGGTTCCTGTAGACCAGCGTGTCGTGAGCTTTGCCCCAGTCCTCCAGGCTGGAGTTCACCCGCTCCATCAGGAAGTACATCATCCCACGATTGGTCGAGTCGCCGATAAACAACACCTGAGGAGAGACGGGGAGATTCATGTTCAACAGGTGATCCACGTCCACCATCAGGACACCTGTCCACATGTTGGACCACATGCTGGACCACATGCTGGACAGAAAGGAAGGAAGAACATAGTGATGAGCGTCTGTAGTCTAAAGTCTGATCAGCTGACCTGTGACCTCACCTTTCTGTCTCTCATACAGTCCTGCAGCAGGGGGCGGTCCATTAATGGGTGATAACAGCCGTCTGGTTGCCAGGCTACCTCCCTCCAATCACACGTCCTGTTGTCAGAACAACTGAGACATGGAACCACCCACCGACCTGAGACAGGTGAGACACAGAGAGACAGGTGAGACAGGTGAGACACAGAGAGACAGGTGAGACAGGTGAGACACAGAGAGACAGGTGAGACACAGAGAGACACAGAGAGACACAGCGAGACAAAGAGACAGGTGAGACAGGCGAGACACAGAGACATATGTGAGACAGGTGAGACATAGAGAGACAGGTGAGACAGGTGAGACACAGAGAGACAGGTGAGACACAGAGAGACATGTGAGACACAGAAAGACAGGTGAGACACAGAGACACAAAGAGACAGGTGAGACAGGCGAGACAGGCGAGACACAGAGACATATGTGAGACAGGTGAGACATAGAGAGACAAGTGAGACACAGAGAGACAGGTGAGACAGATGAGACACATGGTCAGGCACCATCATATCTTAAAGAGCTCATAGTACCCTATTACCCCACCAGAGCACTGCGCTCCCAGAATGCAGGGTTCCTTGTGGTTCCTAGAGTCTCTAAAAGTAGAATGGGAGCCAGAGCCTTCAGTTATCAAGCTCCTCTTCTGTGGAATCAACTTCCCGTTTGTGTACGGGAGGCAGACCCCCTCCTCACATTTAAGAGTAGGCTTAAGACTTTCCTCTTTGATAAAGCTTATAGTAGGGCTTCACTTGTACTAATACTGCAGTACTGTCTGCAGTATTAGTACAACAGTGGGCATGGGTACTGTGTGTACATGTACTAGTAGTTTCTATTTTTATTTCGGTTTGTTACTGTGTCTTCACAGGTGAGATACAGGAAGTGACATCAGACCTGGTACGTGTCCTGAGCTGCAGATCTGAAGTGGACTCTGAGACTTGATGAAAGGCTGGAGACCGCAGGACCGACCAGGTTGGACCAGCAGACCACAGTCCTGAAACACACAGAGGCCAGAACAGGAAGGGGGTCAGGTTTCTGTAGCATCTCATTCACCTGAATTATTCCAACATGACAGAAAATGAACAGAAATGTAAAAAGAGTTAAACTGTCTCAGTTTCAGAGTTTCTTCCCGTTCGGAGCAGTGATCCTCACACAGAGTCTTTGGTGCAGAAGTTTCTTCACCTGAACGCTGCACTTCCTGTTTCTTTAACAGAAACATCTGGAGAATACCTGAGAGGTTTCCCAGCATGCAACGGGAACACAGTGAGGTCTGTTGTGTTGCAGCTCGTCATCTGATTGTTTGGTTTTTCGTCTTCTTCTTCACTTCCTGTCCTCATTGTTCAGGGTTTTCCTCCTCTGACCTTTTTCTATTCTTCTGTTCTCTTTTAAATCAAAGCTTTCCTCTTCTTCTTCTCCTGTGTCACAGATCTCTGGCGAGCGTTGTCCCGTCATCCTCTCCTGGTCTCAGAGGTCAGAGGTCAAATCAACCCGCCCAGCTGGGCTCAGAGGCCCCGTGGGAGCCGCCACGTCTGGCCCTGACTTCAGAACTGCCGCCGCCACGCACACACACGTCCTCACAAACACACACTCTTCTTCTTCTTCTGCTGCAGGTTTCGGCATGGCGGCGTCACATTCTGCACCGCAGCGTCGCAGCTCGCAACAAAGTGCAACAAGAAAACTTAACAGGGATTTTCTTGTTCGTACCTGAGCTCAGAGTCAACAGACGGGATGCTGGTCTGAGAACAGCCGCCGCCGCCAGCGACGGAGAAACACCACACACACCGACGACGCTTTCATCCCAACAAGCGTCGCCTCAGAGCTCGCTGCCACGTCGATGCTGGAAAGCCTTTTGTCTTTTTAACTCTTTCTGTTTCAGTTCAGACCTTCAGCCCACATCCAAAGAAATTATTTATTTATTATGAAGAAGAATCTTCCTGCGACACTGAACAACATTAAACATCAGCTGAAGAAAAAACTTTGTCCGGATGAAGAACTGTTTTTGAACAGAAACGTGTTAAAAACTCTTAAAGAGGAAGAAAAACACTAATAAAAAAGTATGTATCAGAAACTAAATAAGAAACAAACAGCGAGTTAAAGGTTCAACTAAAGAAATCAGAACTAAAACATTTATTACATGGTTTGATCTTTATTCTGATGTTTGTTGAGCAGCCTGAACACAGATCCTTCATGTTTACTTCATCAGAATGAAGATTCTTACTTGACTTCATGTTTCAGAGCAAAGTTCAGATCAGGAGGAAAATCATTGTGTTTGTTCTGCTGATTGATGATGAAGACGATCTGTGTTTGATTCATCTTCCTGGAGCTTTGAGCTTCACATTCAGACATTGAGGTCTGAAGGTTCATTTTTATTATTAATTTTAATCTAATTAAAATCTGTGGAAACGACATGTTAGCTGATTTTTGTTGGTTTATTCATCTTTCAAACGTTTGTGACTTTATTTATTTGACTGTTTTTATCTGCTATTTAATGTGACTTTCGGTATATGCTTGTTTTAAGTGTGAAGGGTTCGATCTGTTAGTGTCTAATAATATATGATGAAATATGACTGATAAACAAACAAGAGAAAATATTCTTTCTTACAGTCTAACTCACTTTAGTGAACAATAAAAGTTCAGTCTGCAGAAGTTTGTATTTCTTGTTGAACATCTGACAGAAAGATTTGATGCAACATTTCTTTAACATGTAGAAGTGAACAGACGAGGTGGATAAATGTTTCACTGTTGTTTCTCTCTTTTTGCTTGTTTGATTTGTGTTTCAGGGACATTTTTTGTGAAGTTACATACGATGTGACGGATTTATTCAGATTTTTATACAACGTGAAATAAAAGGGAAGCAACAGACACAGTGAACTTTATAAACGTGTTTCTGAGTTTACAGTGAAGGTTTGAATGAATCCAACAGAAACACAGAAATAATCCAGTTTGATCAAAGAGCTGAACTGATCTCAGATCTGATCTGATGTGACTCTGAGTAAACCGGAGCTGATAATCCGGATCAGCACATCACGTCACACATGCTGCTGAAGCCTTATGAGGACACACAGACTCTGAAAGTAGAAACCCTGCGATGAGACCGAGAGAGGACGTCTGAGAGGAAACTTGTGAGATCACATTTCTGATGAGTTCATGTCCGTTTCTTTAAAATGTTTTATTTGTTGCTTCTTAAAAAAGGTTTGGTGTGATGAAGAGGCGAGTCAGAATAACATCACTCTGAGTAAACCGGAGCTGATAATCCGGATCAGCACATCACGTCACACATGCTGCTGAAGCCTTATGAGGACACACAGACTCTGAAAGTAGAAACCCTGCGATGAGACCGAGAGAGGACGTCTGAGAGGAAACTTGTGAGATCACATTTCTGATGAGTTCATGTCCGTTTCTTTAAAATGTTTTATTTGTTGCTTCTTAAAAAAGGTTTGGTGTGATGAAGAGGCGAGTCAGAATAACATCACTCTTGAGTTGATGGACTGTCAGTTGACAGATTGATCAGTCAGAGGATCAGAGAGCTGAAGGTGAAGCTCAGATTGGATTCAGCAGAATGAATTGATTCCTTCAGGCTGCTGATGACTAACATGTGTCTCTGGCTCTGATGCTTTAATGTTGTAACTGTCTCAGTGTGAATCACATGAAGACGCGTTTGAAATACCAGACGAGGCTACGCTTCAAAATACACACAGTTATCCAGGTTATATAGAAATACGATGTCAGAATTAAAACATAGCTGATGTCTAATAATGACACTAATCAATAAGTGATAATAATCACTTTGTGTCACAGAAATATGGTTTTTATCATCTTGTGACTCAGATTTATCTAACCTCAATGCTAGCTTCTCCAATGGGCTAACATTAATGTTAGCTTCCGCAACACGCTAACATCACCTGCACTTTGTTACGTCAACCATGTTTTTTTAGCTAATTTAGCCGAGTATTTCTTTCACAGCTAACACACAAGAGAATATTTAGCTAGTTTTTACCTGACAAACAACATGCCGTTAAAGTCCACTTAAAGTCTTGAGCAGAGAAATTTGAGCGGTTTTAAATCTGATGAAAACAAACAAAAAAAGGCCACTAATGGAAGTGACACATCTCACCTGGGGACTCTACCCTCTTCTCATTGGCTCACAGGCCTAAAGGTCCCCAGACGGGGGGCTGCAACTAGACCCTTCTCACAGGGCTAATTGTTAAACTGGCAAGCTAATGGCTAACATGTTAGCCAACTGTTCTTGTAGCTTCTTGTTTACTCCCACTGACATTTTGTTCTCAGGATTGTTCATCATTTCATTCAGAAAAAACTGAAGAGAGGAAACAAATAAGCTAACAAGCTTCTACAGTTAGCTGTGAGTTAGCATACTTGTTAGCTCATTATTATTTATTGAATGTTGACAAAATAACTGTTATTTAATCTTTGTTAACATGACAAGGTCGGTAAACACCAATGTGGCTCTGAAGAGGTGGAAGTCAGAGTGAACAGAGACTGAAGCACTGAGAAGTTATTTGAGGTGAATGATGAAAGCTGCAGTGAGCTGAGATCCTGGATCTGGTCCATCTGGATCATCAGCAGAGATTAGATCATGATTCAGAGATTCAGGCTGAACCTCCCACTGATGTGTTTAACACAAAGCAGCTACTGTGGCCTCAGACTGCAGCAATATCTAAAGTTAGCTAACATTAAAGATCATTTAACATGTTTTTTCAAGTATTTGTGCACACAAATTAATGTTTCTCTCTGTTACCTGCTATGCTTTCAAATGTTCAGTTCAAAACTATTTTAATTGATTCCCCAAACCCAAAACTACAGAGATAGCTAGAGCGTATAGCAGCCTAAGTTGCATGCTATCTGGAGAGCTAACATTATCTAGCTCACGTTAGTTTGCTCGCTGACAAGCTAACAAGGAAAATCTATTTTAACAACTGTCCAGTATGAACAGGAGGTCCACCCTGTTGCTCTGACTTCTGTTTGTGAAAAGGCATCAGGCTTGAGTCCAGTCAGGTCTGATCCTTGATTTGACTCGTTACCATGGAAACCACACCTCATTAACCCCCTCCCACCACACTGAACACACTCTGAGCCGCCATGGCAACAGCAGCAACCGAAGAGTGATTTGATTTTTACGCTCGGAGAAGAACAAAGTTTGTCCAGCTGAATGTTGGCAGGCAAGTTGAGTTCACACTGCGTCTGTCAACAGCCGACATTTAAACTGTGTCAGTGACATTCATGAATGATCAATAAACTGTTTCCTGCCAATAACGAACGAAACTGAACCCTGAAAAGTTTCCAGGCTGGAGAGCACCTGTCGGCTCCACCTGTCGGCTCCACCTGTCGTCAGCAGACAGCAGCTTTACTTTTATCTTCACATGACTGAACTTCAAAGAAAAGATGCCACACTGCATCAATGGCTTCTCTGTTGTCCAGGGGCCCGATCAGGGTCCCGATCAGGGTCCCGATCAGGGGCCCCCACACCAGGATGGGTGAACACCTACTCTCTTCATCTACCTGTCTGACTGAACCTACAGGTGGATCAGAGAGGACAGGTGAGGGGCGAAACAAGAGACATATGAAACACAAGAAACAGAAGAAAGAGAAGCAGAGGAGGAGGAGGAGGAGGAGAAGGAGGAGGAAGAGGAAGAGGAGGAAGAGGAGGAGGAGAGAGACTGGGAGACATGAAACATGGCGGCTGAAGTAAAAACAAAGCAGCAGGAGAAGGAAAGAATCAGAAGGATTCAGAGCAGATGGAGATGAACGTGTCTCGGTCTCACTGCATCTTTGCTTTGTGTCCAACACAAAGTAAACAACATGTTTTCTTACAGTAGAAGGAATTTAATCTGTCATGAAATAACAGATTTATGCAGTTTTCCAGGGACTGACCTGAGACACCTCATGGAGGCAGCAGAGGAAAATGTCCTCTGGAGACCATGAAAGTCCACATAGTGAAATAATGTGATGAGTGTTTGTTGAGTCGCAGCCTCACGTTTCCTCCGCAGCCTTCAGGTTGTCACGCTGTTCAAGTGGACATGAGGAATTTAAAGGAAATGAGGTGCAAATGTGCAGCTGATGTTTTCTCCTCTGAAACCAGAACCAAGACCTTCAGAGACTCAGAGTCTACGGGTTTCAGCTGGACTCTCAGGAGCTCGGAGAGATCACGTCCATGTGTTCCTCCGACCAAACGGGACAATTATCACAAAAAACATCAACAAAGTTCAA
Source organism: Maccullochella peelii (assembly GCA_002120245.1). Taxonomy (NCBI): domain Eukaryota; kingdom Metazoa; phylum Chordata; class Actinopteri; order Centrarchiformes; family Percichthyidae; genus Maccullochella; species Maccullochella peelii. The sequence goes on along the minus strand of LKNJ01009570.1, from coordinate 1,832 downwards.
AAATATAAAAGATATAAAACACAGTGTTGTTTTCCAGCTGACAGAATGAATCTGAGACACCACCTGACAGTGACATCACATCCTGCCCCGCCTCGCCACAGCCCAGCAGCCAATGGGAAAACAGCTGACCTACCTGCACAAAGCTGCACATCACATGATCCCCGAACATGGGCAGACTGGGTCGGCTCTCACGGTACATGTGCACGGTGTAGATCGTCATGACGACAGGCTCCGACTCAGCAGCATCCGTCACCAGGATGCTGATCCTGCTGTTGCCAAGGCCGACCGGGTAGTTCGCCATCCTGAAGAAGAAAAACAACTCCTTCAATAATGTGGGCTGTGAGGTCAGAGGTCAAAGGTCATGGGTCCCGGTCTCACCTGGGGCCTCGGTGCTCGTCCAGGTGGACCCGGCAGGCTGAGCTGACGGGCTCCGGACGGATTCGAACGGTCACCGTGTCAAAGGTCACCTCGGCACGATACTCCTTCACCCAGGGGCTGAAGGGCGGGGTCAGAGTGAGGGGGGGGTCAGTGTAGATCTGTCTCAGGTGGGGGTCCAGACAGAGACCTGAAACACAGAAACACAGAAACACACAACTCACCAATTAAAAAGCATTAGGCCAGAACTTTTCATGAGTCCTGACTCAGATCTGAATACATATTGATCCGAGTCGGTTCGTCCATGGGTACACGGCAACCAGGAGCTGCATCACACCAACCCTCTGTTTACATCCCCCAAAGCATGATGGGAGGTGTAGTTCTTCAAAAACATGTTAACAGGTCAAATAAAACCATGTTAACATTATGTGTATATACTGTGATATGAAGTGGACGACCTTCTCCATCCCAGTTTCTGATTGGCTGTTTGAACTGTTAGTTTTCCACTGTAGCACTGCACTTCAAAATAAAAGTCTTGCACCGAGTGTGAAGCTTCATTCTGCCCCCCCTTTTTGAAATCAAACTTCAAAATAAAGTTGTTTTTTTTCTTCTTTTGACAAAGGTGACCCACATGCTCGTGGACCCACTGAAATGGACCTGCAGTCCACCGGCTGGTTACCCCTGCTGTAGACATTAATACTGTGATAGTAGTACTGCTGCAGATGTAATGGGTTAAAGAAGTGTCTCACCTTCAGCTCCATCCTGTGAAGAAGACAGAACTGACTCCTGATTGGTCAGTTCGTCTGTCTCGTCAGTTCTGAAGGAAAGAGAAAGAACTACAGTCACTTCAACAACAACAACAACAACAACAACCACACTGGACCAGACTCACCTGCAGCTGTGGTTTCTCTGAAGCTCGTAGTAACGGCTGATCCTGATCAGAAGATCTGAGACACTGAGAGGTCCAGAGGAGGAGGAGGAGGAGGAGCTGGGATACAACTACAGAGAGAGAGACAACAAAAAATAATCACACCAGGAAAAGAGTGAAGCCACATTTTCACCAGGTATTAACAAGTGGTCTGGATCTGAATCTGGATCTGGAGCTGGTTTACCTCCTCAAACCAAACCGGGGATCCATTTTGGGCCCCGTTTCTTGTCATTATAAGCTTCCACTTGGTGAATGGCATTTCTGTCCACCTTTATGCAGACGATACGCTGCTGTACGTCCCAGCAGCTCCACCCGTCTGTAACACCACCCGTCTGTAACACCACCCGCAGACTCTTATACAACATTTACTTTCCTCAACACGGAAGTTCAGTTCTGTGCTTCCTCGTTACCGTGGCAATGTGTGTTTGATGAGACAGAAACAGGATTCAGTGTTTACTTCATGGTATTTATACTGTATCTGTATATAACGTGTGATGTATGCAGTATATATAATATACAGTATATATAT
>LKNJ01009557.1:0-12866 GCA_002120245.1 Maccullochella peelii | reverse complement strand
AAGACTCGAAAGGTCTCACCAAAGATGTTTTATTAAGAAGGTCTCTATGTGATATTGGGTAACATTAACGTTAGAAGAAACGAATGGCTCTTGGGTGTCACAGACTAACTAGCTTACAGTTACGTTAGCGTTGGCTAGCTAGCTAGCAAACTTTTAGCAACTAACGTTAGAGTACTTACCTTTCATGTTAAGCGCAGACGTGTCCTCACCAGCTGAAATAGACGACAACGGCAAAGTATTTATTCAAACTTTTAAGGGTCAACAAATGTATACGGGTAAAATATCAATCATCAAAATCATTCTTTGCTATAGCTACTTTTCTTTTCCTTTAGATCTCCAGTCAAACCTGTGGTAGAGTGTGCATGTTTCCATGGAAACGTTTGGTTACCTGGGTAACCCAGGATACGAGCTCGTTCACGAGCTCCATAGGCACGTGAGCCACGTGGGTTATGACGCAGGAGTGGTATGTGGAGTTTTTAAGGAAGTTTTCAAAAATGTTTGAGTTACATTTAAATTTTCGGGGGATATTTGGAGGGGACATAGCCTACTGTGTGTTTAGTTTGCTATATATTATATGAAACCGACAGGTGTCCTACATGGTAAAGCACACATTGATATATAGCCTACGTGGTATATATATATAAAATATATATACACCTCGTTAATTAACCTTGAGGTGATAATGTTTTGTCAAATGATGCATGTGTTTAGTTTACACTGAATATTTTCTGACATGATGAAATCAGAACTTCACCGAGATTTAACTCGTGTTGTCACATAACAGCTTCAGAAACGTAAGCTCACCTCTGTCACTGTACTGTCTTATATGATTTGTGAAGTATTGATTAGGAGTGATTTTATGTAAAATCTGTCCATTATGCCAAATGTGTCGTCCCAGTATAAGTAAATGTGTGCCCACCAGCCTACCAAAAATTCAAAATAGAAATAGAGGAATCATTTCAACCTCTAATGGACGAACTGTGCCACACCATGATGCAACAAATCTGATCTGATATTTACTGAGAAACAAATAGTAATTTCAAAAACCATTGTACATCCAGGCCACTTCAATTATATCTACAGAAATACTAAATCAGATCAATTTGATTCCAAATACATCAAATTTAAAAACCACTACCAATGCTTATCACAAGGAACATTTTCAAAATCAAAGTGCAATTATGTGACAGCAAATAAATGAAGTAATAACAAATCAAAGACAGAGTAGTAATAGTCATTTTTGTCAACGCTCTTTATGCTGCCGATGCACAGACATAAAATACAAAATGGGATAAATTTGACTCCAAATAAATCTAATTAACAAATAATTGTATGTAGTATATTTATAAATATTAATTAGCTTGTAAATGTTGACGAATCTGAAAAGAAATGCAGCCTAGTCAAGGACATAATGTGAATTTTTGCCTGACGTTTACCTAACTTTGTACCACACCTCACACACATTATTTCTGCGTAAGAAAACACTGATGGATGCAATTCTAAAGGAATTGAATTCTCTGATTAAATGATCCAGAATTCTCTGAAATGTTACCGACTTACTAAACCGGAAATTGAAACCTAAACATGTAGAGAAACCAGTGGTGGTAAGAGTCAGAATGGGCTGTCAGAATATACACTTCTCACCTTATTAGATCCAACAAGACATCACTGTGGAGAAGACTTTATCATCATCATCATCATTGTCTGTCGCAACTTTAACAGCATTTTAACCGACCCTGGGCTTGAACAACAGTACCAATATTAATCCTACAACATATAATCCAGGGGTGAACACAGGAAGTAAAAACATGTATTCCATATTGAATACAAGACTATGCAATAGCTAGGTTAGAATATCACATTGGATTGACTGGGAATAACACTACCACAACTAACAAGTTACTTCAAACTGTTATTTCAATAGCACTTCACAAAACAAAGATTCTAAGTACTTAAAATAGTATAAAAACAGTGAAAAGTAAGAAGAAGAAAAAACAATCACAAAAACTGGTGAAATATTGAAATATTTTACAGACCAACTGCAAAACACATAACTTTTAGCATTAGTGTAAAAGTTGTTGGGTAAATGCTCCACTAGCACTGGATTTCATGGCTCTACAAGAGCAAGATCTACAAACCCTGACTTAATCACTCTCCTGTTACTGCAGCACAACCCCATGAACGAATAAAAAACTGCCTTTTAGCTTTTGTAATTTGGATGTACTGCCGCTTTAATATAGGATATTAAATTGATAGGTTTCTAACTTAAAGTATAAAAATATGCTTCAGGTCATATCTGTTCACAGTTATCTGTGTATTAAGAAATGTGCTAAGACTAATGCAGTCTAATACAACAGTCCTGCAATAAATCCTACCTTCATGAAGTTAATAATGTTCAGTTTTTGTTTAAACTCAGAGGTGAGAGGTGTTGATTCCACTTCATGGTCATTTTGGAGGCTGTAGTTTAGACTGCATTAGGTTTAGCTAGGTGTAACCTGTTAAACTGGCAGCTGAGTATATATTTGATGTACCTTACCTGTAGTAACAGACAGAAGAGTGGTTCAGACAAAGTATACTGCTGCACGTACAGTGATTTTTCTGGAGGTGCTAACACTCAGACTACAAAATCCTATTAAAAATAAAAACACATCTTGAGGTCTTAAGACTGAAGGTTAGAGCATCACTAAAATGGATGGAGTTGTAAATCATTGTAATGTGATGGAAAGATAGGGCAGCATACTTACAAGTGAGCTTAGGTGTATTATTTTAAACCTCTGTGATGATAATTTCTTAAATATAGTTGACAAATTGTGAGAAATTGGTGTCAGCTATATGAAGGATTATGATTATTACTTTTTAAATGCTATGTGTGTAACATGTATAACTGAATGTAACATTGAGAGACACACCTGTGGCTTACCTTTTATCACACTTGACACAATGGGAGGAATGCTAACCATCTGAAGCATCCGCATGAGTACCTCTCCTGGAAAGCCGATGTAGGCTTTGTCGAGGTTCGACAGGGACGTAGGTCTTCACAGTCATGCCCAAACCAGTGCCTGTGAGACAGTAACAAAGAAATATAAGAACTTCAATACAAAAAAGGGGTCTAAAATCACAGAGAATAGAGATGTAACAGAAGCAAAACAAAAACTGTATCCTAACATGCTTACATTACAATTTACTATATTTCAGACTGTGAGATAGATCCATAAACATTGTCACAATGTAACACCACAACAAAAGTAAAATACAAAAAAAATTGTCACCCATCCCAAAGGTTCCTAATCAGTGTCTGACAAATGGGTACAGTTCTGCTGATGAACATATGACTAGCAGCATCTTGGCACACACAATAACATCCACATGGTAGCATTATTGGTGACTGCACACTGCTCTTTTTTATATGTAACTATTCCACAGATAAGCAGTACAGAGGGACATGTAGTAAGACCTGAACAGGTGGACCTTCACATCAGCTGAGCACATACTACTCCTTGCTTTAGACACATTTCAAAATGGCAAGTTCTCCACGATGTCATTTCACATGTTTTGAAATTTCGTGTCTGTAGAAAGAATGGTTGACTAAGGGATGCACATGATCTTCTGCTGATAATCACATCGATCAAGGTTGAAAATCAAAACCATTTTGTTTTAGGTCATTTAATGTGACCCCTCTGTAAGGTAAATGCAATTATTTAAACTGTCCACTAGATGGTGCTGTTTAACCTGGTGTGATTATTAGATAAAGCGTCTGTGCTTCGGTAACCGTGGCGCCACATTCAAAACACATACAAATCTAGCGTTAATGCTAGCCTTACATTATTTAAATCACTTAGCCTCAGTAATCAGGCTTGAAACAATTAACATATTCCGGCATTTGCAGCTACAGCCGCTGGCTTGAACCTCCATATTCACGCAGTCTAAAAGAAAACAAACTCACATTAGCTAACATTACAGAAACACTCAACTTGCTTTATGCTAACATGTGTGTGTAACAGCTAGCGTGTCCAAGTACTTGGATAATTAAAAGGATTCAATGAAACATGACATTTTAACAGTAAGTACAAATACGACATTTTTCTATACAGATTATTTTGAGTCAATACTCACAAAAACTGACAAAGAAAGTTCAGTAATGAGATCTTCTATTATGGTTGAGCACTCAGCCTCAGTCTCTGTTCTCCTGTTTTTGGTTCAAAGTAAATGGACAGTCTTTGGTGATAGAACGATCATATACGCCTCGTGACTTACGAAAGTAAGCAGAATATCAGATCTTCGACCTGTGGCGATACTTAAAAATAAATAAACAAATTATAGTGAGTGTGGGACACACATTACAACTCTGTCAACTGAAGAGCCAGAATTGATATATAGACTTTCAGTGAGGGCAAACTGTTGGTGTGATTAAGGTGGGGCAGCTCCAGGATCAGAACTCTGGACAGCACTTCTTACGGGTAGTTGTACATTCACTTGCCTCTGATGATGATAAGATCCTCCAGCCATGGAGAGAGAGCCAGTGCCATCATGTAAACTATTCCACCTGCTACTGGCACAGCAGCAGACTCTGCCTGCCATAAGGGAATTAATGGCTCTAATTCTGTTGCCTGTTGACCGTCATGTGATGTGTCCTGCTCTCAGAGACCTGTGGCCTGCATGTGTCAGGTAAACAGTGCACTATTTTGTCAATGAATAATGGCACTACTCTTCCCATTTAAAGCCATAGCACAAACATTAAGGCAATGATATGAATGCATCCTTTGACTTTTCTCCTAAAGGAGACACAGAAATGTTTTTTGTCCACAAAGTTTGAAAAACATTGACATACCTTGATCAATCATATCCTGCGACGGACACAGGGCTTTTCTCTTCAATAAATTAATCACTTTCCATAGTTTGCCATAACAGCCTTCCCCAGCGTTTCTGTACACTTGTAGTGTGGTATGCTTAGTAGATGAGCACGATATAGCAAAGTGGCTTTAATCTGAATAAAGTACTTAAATCACTTGTGTTGTATTCAAATCAAACAGAATTGTTTATAAAATGTACTGCATTGCCAAATAGAGGCAAATGTTGTCAGCACTTGTTTTTAACAGGCCGAGAAGAAAAGTAACAAATGAAGGATTTTGCACAATGTAAATAAATGTCAAGGGGGTCAGAAGTCATGTGAGCTGATGTAACTCACACCTTGAGTTGCCTCTTGGATAACAGGACTACACTGCCACCAAGAGGACCACCCCAAAAACACATCACAACACTATCTGTCTTGAGGGCCTCAAGAAATTTTCTATGTCCAGAATTACATTTTTAAAAGCTGAAAGACAGGTGTTGATAAGAGGATGTTTACACATTACACAATACATTTATTATTGAACCGGCTTTTGAAATCCAAAAGATGGGGTAAGGGACTAAAAAAATAATTTTACTACTTAATAAAGTATTATTAGTAATAACTCTCATACAAAATGTACAAATGTTTTTAAAAAATTTAATTATCATCATAACAGGCCTTCAAATGATTACTACCCCATTATAAATAACACATCTGAAATGTTCCAAACCACATTTACGTTCTAGTTCCTTTCAGCTTAAGCTTTCATCCGTAAAACCACCTCCCAAGTCTGATATTTTTGTTACAACCAGGCCTCAGAATAAGCCAATTTGAATTTGAATTCAGCATGTTGCTATGAGTGCCCCCCTCCATCTCCCACCCAGCCAGAGACCACCAGAGTACACACACACACACACACACACACACACAGACCTGGGTCTGATAAAGAGGCTCTTAAACCCTGAGGAAGTCTGTGTTTGGTCTTTCAGGGGGACAATCCTTACGTCTGAATACAACCTTGAACTCAGCCCCCCCCTCTCTGGTTCCCCTCTCTCATTACTGGACCATTCTTCCTCCCGGCTCACTTTCTCCAGGGTCCTTCTCTTGTTTTTCTCTCCCTCTCTTTCAGGAGAGTTTGGGCTGAGTCCTTTCCAGTGGGGAAGTCCGGGCCTTCTCTCTCACAACGCCGACCGACTCCAAGCGTCTTGTCTGCGAAGCTTCATTAGAATTCATTTGTTTGAATAGGTTCATTTCTCTTTCAGTCGCTCCCTCCCTCTGTCCTCTTTTTCAGCTTGGGGGAAATGTGTATTAGCATAAAAATATCCTTTCCCTCACCTTGATTAACTGCATTGTTTGCACATGTGCCTGCATGTGTATGTTTCTGACTGTGTGCAAGTTTCTGTGTCTGAGTGTGTCAAATCAAGCAAATGACAATATTCCTCTGTGGTTCAGATATTTAAAATGACTAGTAACAGAATTGTTCCTGTTATAAGTGACAGCAATAAATTGCCTGCCCAGAAACCAAACTGTTTCCCTGGTCAACAGAAAAAAAGACGGTGTGAGAGGTATGCTGACACAGGACTGGATAGATGCACAGCCTGGACTGAGGTCCTGAAGTTCCATGAACATATTAGATGCAAACACATGCATACGTCTGCGGACTAGAAGGATGAAAGCAATACAGCCATAGTGATTATGCCATATAACCACTGAACACTCAAACACACACACATACAGCAAAGCCTTGTGAAGAAACCAAACCAGGCTGTAGACAGAGAGGCAGGCAGGCCAAAATTAAAGCCATGAGCCTGTGAGCTTAGAACTAATGACAGGCTGCCATGCCAAGGAGGGGCGGAGAAGAGAGGGATGAAGGGATGGAGGGATAAATAAGCAGGACAGAGAGTCTATGAGGGGCTGCTGCTGCTAAGAACAGATGAGGTAGAAGATATACTGCATCACTTAGTAAAATGAGAAAAGATGGGAGGATGGATGAGAGCCACGAATAGAAAGAAATTTTTAAAAACCCAGAGAAACAGAGTCGTCTAGTTTAGAAGTGGTCAGTAGAATAGAGAAGCTCAGCTGGAGGCAGCATCCCTCATAGCTGTCCAATATTCCTATAAAAGGAAATAGATACACACACACACAGATGCACATACAGTACATCCAGCAGTAATAAGCCGCTGGCACAATGAGCTCAGGGTCTTTTAGGAAAGTGGAGCAGGCCTTGGAAGATTTACTTTCCTTATTACACTACGATTAGTCCACAGACGCTGGCTTTGTTAAGCCACTGAGGGCCAAGGTATGCTCCACCTGATGAACACTTACAAATACACGCATGCACACAGACCCACAAACACATACATGCTTTCATGCACTGCCCATAATGAGGACAGAATCAGACACTTGAAGATAAACACAAACTGCTCTGAACGACCCCTGCTCACACACGCACACGCACACACACACACACACACACACTTGTAGCCAGAATCTTTTCTAGCCTCTTGACCCAGGCTGACAGCACCCTGTGTTCTCTCCCCACTGTAAAGAGAGGTGCAGTGATAATGAAGCCAGAATGGAGTGTTCGGACAGAATTACAGCTGGAATGCTGCCAGAGCCCCATCACTGTGTGTGTGTGTGTGTGTGTGTGTGTGTGTCTGCGGTTGGACAGAGGAGAACAATAAGTGTGTGTCTGTGCAGCCAGGCAGAGTGATGAATAAATACACCTTTAATAACAGATCAGTGAGTCAGTACAGAGGCAGGCCTGCAGCCGTTTGACTGGCTGAAGGGAGCAGAATAGATTAGTGGTGATCAGATAACAATCACAGAGATCAATACACAAAGACTCCTGAATTTTTAGAATTTAAGAATAACATACTGTATAACTGAATATTAAATGGCAGCACACTACAGAAATCTGTTCTTCTGTACTTAAATGAAGTGTAAGTGGTCAGGTCGGTAGTGTGTTGAAAAAACAACATAAGAGGGTTTAGTTGTAAATGAAGCTGTAACTTCTCATGTTTTGCTACCTCTGTAAAGGCATTGTTTCTCCATACTTTTAATCCTGACTCAGCATTGGCTTTTTTTTGTCTCGTTTTATTCACTACTAATCATTCTCCAAAGAGCAGCTGTCTCAATATTATTGATCCAAGCACTTCTTCATTGTAGTCCGTCTGCCCACTTTGTGAAGTGAGATAAAAGGAAGGCAGCAAGTAAAAGAGTGCATCAGTATGATAAGTGAGAAGTCATGGTGTGATTTGGAAAATAATTCATTAAAACACAAAAACAGTAGTAGCCTTGAAAGAACTTGGTTTGGAAGATGATGTTAGAGGACTGTGTCTGTGCTCTGTGTGTGTGTGTGTGTGTGTGTGTGTCTGGCACCTTCTCCCACAGTGGTGGTACACGGGCGTCATAGATGCAGTGAAAGGTCTCCTCCAGACTGGATGACATCACCACTAAGGATTTGATCCCTTTCTCCAGCTCCACCAGAGACGAACTAACACACAAACATACACAACGTTTCAGCGGACAATCTGTCATCTTAACCCCAATTTATTATTATTTTTTTAAACAATATTGTTATTGACTTTTGAATATATTTCACACATACAATTAACGCCCATTTATAGTGGAAATTTGGACACCACTCTGTGTAATCTGGACCTACTGGAATTGTACAGTGATTCATTAACATTTGGAATAAAGTTAAAGCAGAAATGGGGCGTATGGTCTATGCCGCTCAGCTAACTGTTGGCAGTTCTCTGAGACACATTCACATTCAACATTATTACACATTTCCTGGATTATTAATGCTGTTTACTCTGATTTATGTAAACCGACCTTTGAGTATTGAGCTTCAGATTTCTTACCTTACTTGACAGCACGTAGCACACACACCTCTAAGGACCACTTTCAAACAACTTTACACTTACTCGAATACACAAATATATGTTTGCAAAGTTCCAATTTGATACTGGCCACAGCCTCTAGTATACTGTATATAGTAATCCCTTACCAGAACACCCAAGCACATGCAAATTCAGTTATATGCAGACACACACTTTTTGCAGCTAAAGAGTAGATAGTATCATCCGGTGCATGTGTAAAGCTCTCCAGGTAAAGAACCCCTGCAGGTGAAAAAAAAGCCACTGGTAACTCCTTGTGTAATGTGTACAAGAGGAGGCACAGTTGTCTACATCCTCCTCGGCCAATAGAGCAGCAAAAAAACCTGTGATTCATGAAGAATGAGGGGGTGACATTAATATATTTTTGGTTCTTGATTTCCTTTCACCTGGATGACTGAGAATCTTCACATCTTATTTGATTATTTATTTTGTTATAGTAAAAACACACATTACATTACAATGACAATACAAAAAAATAAATAAAAAATAAAAAAATAAAGTCAAATGAATAACTAGTTGCCATGGTTCCATCTAAATATTATGGTGTGCATTATGAGGTGATTTAAGTGTTTAAGGAGCTGAGTTATTCATATGGCTTCACACCTTAATCGTGTCATTACAGCTGGCTCAAGTGACAACAAAAAAATCCTGAAGACTTCAATTCAGCTGGCTTTTTGTAAATAAGAAATTGCATTTTATCTGCTCTACCACCAGCATGCCCCAGCCTTAAGTCTTTTGAGGTTGGTTGGTTAGAAATGAAGTGAGTGGACATGGGTGCCTGTGCACATTTGTCTAAGTGATTAAATGAAAAAAGCAAGGACTAAGTGTTCCTGTCAGTGTTCATCAGGGTGCCGCTGTGTCTATATTTCCCAGACTGATATAATCTGATTGTCCACTTGGTGGTGCTGGCACTCTGCGTCCATGAGGAGCTTCAGCAGGGAGTTGGAGTAGCCAGCTGAGTGCAGCCGCAGTGCGCTTCCTCAGAAGAAAATGTGTTTTTACACCAGTGGACTGTATGCATTTGGACACAAATACATACTTTCATTTATTTAAAGCAAAGCAGTGTACATTTTAAATATAGTAGCCTTTATATTGTATTTATATTGTAGCATTGTTTCAGTCTGAAGGCGCAGAACATTTCTTCACGTGTGGCTATGTATGTGACACTATGACATGTGTGCCCATATTTACTGACTCAAAGAGGGACTGATTGTAGTATCACATAAATATACAAATTACATTATGCCCATGTACAATAAACTGTGGAAGAATAAAGGTGTGTGTAAGAGTGTGTGTGTTACAGTGTCTCACTTGAAGAAGGGCTGGTTTATGGCAGCATCACAGAAGTAGTCATTTATATATGTGGTTAGAAGACGTCTGTCCCAGTCATCTGTGACATGACCTCCATAGTTGACCCCAGCAATGAGGTACTTCAGTGCATCCCAGGGAATCTCCTCATACTCATCCAGGTACACACTCAGCAGACTCTCACTCACCTAGGGGGACATCAACACGATGATCTTAACAGACTGACTTTGAAATGTAAGATGCAGACCAAGGGAGAGTACTAATTCTCTGCTGCAGAAAGTAGACAGAAACAGTCAAATGTAGGATTCAGTCTCATACTTTTGAATGAGATTGTCATTATTCATTAGTCTGGCCCTCACGCTGGCAGGGTATAAAATGGCCTTACTGATTGAGAGATTAAGTCTATATTTGTTTTTTAGAGCAGATAACTGACAAAGAAAGCACTCCAGTCAATCATCATTGCCATAGCCCCAACCACATTATAGTCATCGCCACTCGATCATTCAGTACTCGTCACCTCCAACATCTTCACTGCGCTGATGGCAGTCCATCTGATGGCAGATATGCCAATAACTGTCACTGTTTAACGGTTTCCTTCAGTATCAGATGAGGCCCTGACCTCAAAGTCAGAAGCCATAGACAATGTGCCAGCCCAGCTGTAAAAAAACCGTCTTCCTTTCTAGCATGATGCTGTGAAAAAAAAAGGAGACGGTCATGTTCATTCATATTGGCTTTCACACCCTGAAGGGTGATAAGGGGCAGTGTTAACAGGATTTAAACGTCCATTAATGTACATGTTTCAGTTTATATTTTATGTTCTTAAATAAAAAACTTAAATAAAAACACATGCAAGTATAATGGTTTGTGGACACTTGATGTCCACTGGCGAAGAGCTGAAGTTTGAGTGGGGCTTTTACACCTTTAGCTGATCTACCAGCTTGTCCAACTCAGGCACCCAGGAGAGAGACTGGTGACTGGTCTTAGTATGGATATCTTCTGCTGCTTAAATGACATCTAATATACACATACCAGATAATAATAACAGATGAAAAATACAGAGAGGAAACATGGGAAGCAAGAGAGAGGCACGACATACAGCATGGGTCCAGGATCAAACCGGGGACGTTGCTTTCATAAGGTATGTGTCTCAAACACTGGGCCACCACTCCTGCCTATTTTCATGCATGTTTTTGAGTAACATGAGGTGCTTTATCTTAACTAGGTGCTGGCTTTGACTGTATCCGAGCTTAATGAGAGACGTAATAAATCAATCGAGTGTATAATGTACAGTATATTACAGAGTGTAGTGGTCTAAGCAGGGCTACTGCACATGCCATGACTTGTATTATAAATCTAGCTGTTTTCTTTCAAGCTATGTAATCGAAAGAATTCAAAAGAGCTGTGTCCGCACTGCATGTGCATTGTCACTAAGCACTGGCCCTTGGCTGGACCAGCCCTTGCCTTACAGACATGAAAGAAAAAGTGAGAGTAAGAGTAAGGAATAGGTACTTGTTGTGAAGGAATTTTCCTTCACTAGGTAATAGGATGCTATAGTACCCCAGGTCACACTCGGGTCATTGCAAGCCTAGGAGCAGTAGGCCATGGCCTGTCTCAGTCAGAGCAATAGTGCTCTCGGTCTCCAAGGATGACCGGTCAGGGTGCAGCTGTCCTGATAAGGCAAGGCTGGCTCCGTCTCCGAGGAGAACAAGGTCATTGGAGATAGACGGCGTTATGCCCCAGACTCCACAATGATATATTGTCTCCTCTTTGTGTCCTCTGAGGCATGCAATGACGGTGGCTTGAAGTAACATATGTGACTTTCATTAACTTAGGTAAGCATAGTTTCTTGTTTAGAATCCAATACCCAATGGAATCTTCACACATCTTCAGCTGGGTGAGGAATAAATACAAGGTTAAATACTCCTCGCCAGGAAGTAACCTTCAGAATTGGGTGGCAATACACAGTGTTCACTTGTACTACTGATCTCTGTTCTCCTTGATCAAGCTTCAATAAATGCTTCTGCGTAAGACATCCAGGTCTCCTGAAACTTTTTCACTCATGAGTTAACCAGCTTCCTGATTTCCATCACACATGTAGTGTGTGGTTTTAGTAGGATGTCCAAACCCTAACTAGGTCAACGTGCTGACTTTCAGCAGAAACATATTTCATTAAATCAGTATAAAACAATTTCTTTAGAATCATTGTTCTGTAAGGAAATACAGTGAGGTAACAATAAAGGATGATTTGATTATGTGGTAGTAGCTATGAAGTTGGCAGTTGGTTGTGTGCCACTTGTACCCAGGCCATTATGACTGTTATGCATCGAAGGCAAAGAAGAGGGAGGACATGGAAGGGTGAAAATGAATCAAAGGAAAGACAATAAAAATCGACTTCCCCAAACAAACAAATTGCCTGATGTATAACAGTGACATTTCCCTAGTTACAGGGAGGCGTGTCTGAAAAGCAACAAACCATAGAAACTGACAGTCAGGCCTCCACTGGTATAATAAATAGCTACAAATCATGCTGATGAGCATGAGAGAGCAGGAAAACAGTGGGTCGATACAGGGAGTGAAAGATTCATCTGAATAAACCAAATCAATCAAATATTCATCAAGTATTTTGTGCACTTTGTCAAACACAAATGACACTTGAGCCTAAAAGAAACAGTTGTTGGGGGGGGGGATGACAAATCAGAGACAGAAGAGCAGGAAGAAAGACAGAGGTGTTCTCTACTGTTCTTCTCCTCTATCATGCTCTTGGCGATGGGGGCCTGTCCCTGGCCCAGAGAGAGAGCATGGAAGTGCTTGCTCATGCCAGA
>LKNJ01009532.1:0-14674 GCA_002120245.1 Maccullochella peelii | reverse complement strand
TCTGGAAGACATCTGGCCCATCTTCGGGGTTTTCCTCCCACATTATTCAAACGTTGACAAGTAATATTAGATTCCATTGTATTGTCATGTAACATACCCATAACAAACTAAACAAAAATAAAAATTTTATTTATATGAATGAATACATGAACGATACATGAAAATGCATTTATTAAGATGAATTGATTTCTTTTACTTGGCAGTCATTCCCATGGATGCACTGTTGCAGGACAGTCTAGAGTGTATTACAAATTGATAAAATTACCTATAATATATCTGGCTGTTTAACAGTCTTTGACCAGCAGGGGGGTTTGTGTGCACATGAAGCCTCGAGAAATGAACCTATTTGTGAACCATTTGGCTGGAAGGCTTCAGGGCTTCAAGAAGCTTCATCTCGCCATCACTATTCTCCTCTGTTCCACTCCTGTGTCTCTCTGTGCTCCTCGCTGGTACTCTGTGGTTCTACACTCTCCTCAGCAGGTGTCACTACTTAAAGAGCACAAAGTCTTGATTACTGAAATGATCCCCACCTGCTGCCTAGACTGCAGGCGCTGACTCCCTGTGACTCCCCTCTCCTCTGCAGCTGAGCTCTCCCAACCACACCCCACCACCACAGTGCTGTTCCATGTTTTTCCCTCATTGTAAACTGCATATCTGTGGGTTTTGGACTGTTGGTCGAACAAAACAAGACATTTGAAGACGTCACCTTGGACTCTGGGAAACTGTGATGGCCATTCGTTATTTAACATTTTATAGACTGAAAAATGTATTGATTAGTTAAAAACAGATTAATTCATAATGTAAATACTCAATAGTAATCAATATGAAGCAGACTAACCATAGTTTTCAGTGGGTAAAGTAAAGAGGTCCTTTTTCTACATTAAAAGTCTAAAGTTCTTATACCTCACAAGAAGAACGGGTGAGAGTTCTGTAGACCGAGTCTTTATATTTACAGAGACCCAACAATTCCCACCATGATCAAGCACTAGGAGACAGTAGCAAGGAAAAACTCCCTTTTAACAGGCAGACACCTAAAGGAAGCATATACAGAACCAGAACCAGGCTTTGGGTGGGCAGTCATCTGTCTTGACGTTGGGTTGAGAGAGAGAGAGAGAACATACAGTAGTACAGCACAGTACAGTTCTACATACAGATGTAAAGTAATAGTAGTGCTAATGGTATTGATGTTAATATTAATAAAAATAATACTAATAGCAATATTATAATAGTAATACTAATAATTACAGATGGAGAGGGAGAGAAGGAGAGAGGAGCTCAGTGCATCATGGGAAGTCTAGGCCTATGGCAGCATAACTAAGGGGTGGCTCAGGGCTCACCTGAGTCAGCCCTACTATAAACTTTATCAAAGAGGAAAGTCTTAAGCCTACTCTTAAATGTGAGGAGGGTGTCTGCTCTGGCTCTGGCTCCCATTCTTCTTTTAGAGAGTCTAGGAACCACAAGGAACCCTGCATTCTGGGAGTGCAGTGCTCTAGTGGGGTAATAGGGTACTATGAGCTCTTTAAGATATGATGGTGCCTGACCATTATGGGCTTTGTAGGTGAGGAGAAGGATTTTAAATTCTATTCTGGATTTTACAGGGAGCCAGTGTAGAGAAGCTAATATGGGAGAAATATGATCCCTTTTCCTGGTTCTTGTCAGTAAACGTGCCGCAGCATTCTGGATCAACTGGAGCATCTTAAGGGACTTATTGGGGCAGCCTGATAATAGGGAGTTGCTATAATCCAGTCTAGACGTAACAAATGCATGGACTAGTTTTTCTGCATCTTTCTGAAGCAGAATGTGCCTGATTTTTGCAATGTTACGTAGGTGAAAAAAGGCAGTCCTTGAAGTTTGTTTTATGTGGGAGTTGAAGGACAAATCCTGATCAAAAATAACTCCGAGATTCCTTACGGTGGCCAGGGCAATGCTACTGTATCTAGAGTAACTATGTCTTTAGATAATGTGTTCCGGAGCTGTTCGGGACCAAGTACAATAACTTTAGTTTTGTTTGAGTTTAACATCAAAAAATTGCAGGTCATCGAGGTTTTTGTTCAAGGTAGACGATTCAACAACAAATCAAAATGCCTAACCAAACACCAACAAATAGTTCTGTTGCCTCTTCCTCCTCCCCTGATGTTATCTGACTTTATTCCTTCTAATGTTTTTCTTTGCCCATGTAAAGCACTTTGAATTGCCTCTGTGTTTGAAATGTGCTATATAAATAAAGCTGCCTTGCCTTCATGTCCTTGAGGCATGCTTGAAGTTTAAGTAATTGATTGGTGTCATCTGGCTTGATCGATAAATATAATTAGGTATCATCTGCATAACAATGAAAATTTATGGAGTGCTTCCTAATAATATTGACTAAAGGAAGCATATATAAGGTGGAACCTTGTGGAACTCTGTGACTAACTTTGGTGTGCATAGAGGATTCATCGTTAACATGTACAAACTGATATCGATTTGATAAATAGGACTTAAAAGTAACTACATAGAAAAAGTGTGATAGATCATATTTAATGTGATCAAGGTCCTGAGTTTGCGTAATTCCAGCAACTCTGTCATGAGATTAGAATGTTCACCTCCATCATCAGACCAGCTTGATAACCATAGAAGAAGAGGAGGTCTGTGTTCACTGACTAAAGCTGCTGCTGCTAAAATTTCCCTGTGCTGCCTGGCAGGCTAAGCTCAAGGCCTAACAGTACCCTTGTCATGATGTGGACTCTTTTGTCATTTCCTGTTTTGTTTTTGAAGTTTGGTCTGTCTTGGTTCCTGTGTGTTCTTGCCCTAGTGTCTCCCCTGGTCCTGATTGTCTGTTGATTTGCTTCACCTGTGGTTTGTTGTGCATCTGCCTCTGTTTCCCTTCCCCCTATTTCTACTGGCCCTTTTCCTTTGGTCCCGGTCAAGTCATTACCTATGTTACGATGTTGGATGAGTTGTGTGCTCTGTGCTCCCTGTGCGTTGTTTCATGTTCCTGAGTTGGAAGAATTTATGGTGCTCCTGAGTTTTCTGTGTTTGGACTTACCTGCTCAGTTGTTGGCCTGCCAGTGTATACACTTGTGAGTTGAATAAATGTGTTAAACTGCTTTGAGCCTCCGCTGCTGTCTGCTTTTGGGTCCTTCTCCTGCTACCACCTACACTCACCTTAACATACCTATTTATATTATAAATTATTCTTAGTGTTATTCGGCTAGTGAGTCAAATATATATATATATATATTTTTTTTTTTTTTTGTAAAGTTGTTCTTATATGTCAGTGTCACCAAAATAAATTTTACTGATGACGGACTCCATGTGTCTTCTCTTCTCTTAAATTGTACATGTGTATCCCCAGACACACGCACATACACGGATGCAGGCATACACACACTTACACTCTCTCCTGTTTAGAGTGGTTCATGTCTTGCCTGGTGTCCGAACAGTTGCCAAGGAGACGGGCCACACACTGAGAACAGAGAGATCTGTCACAAGTGATATTTTCAGAGAGATGTCACGAGTCTGTATGTCTCTGCCTCTGAGTGTGAGTTCTGTCACTGGACTTAACAACAACCGACTGGAAACAACTTATGGACAAATGAAGTAGGAAAAGCCCAGTTGAATTGCCTGAATTCCATTTAGCTGCTTCAGTTTTAGGGTCCTGGTATTGTTCAGGCAGGGTCACTGTCACACTGTCATGTGGCTTACTGGGACTCTTGAATAGAACGGACCATCGTTAATGTCAAAATGTCTGCTGGGAACTGATTTATTACTCAACATATTGACTTGTACTACTGAACATATTGTTCCCTTTCTGATGAACATGTACTGTTTGATTTTAGTAAGTATTCCTCTACTAATACTTACTATGTTTAGGAATAGTAAGGATTCCTCTACTAAAAACAATTAACTATTATTAATTAGATTGCATTGTTAGCATAAACACATATTCACAAGTTCACCAAAAACAAACCTTCATTTTTAGTCACTGAAATTGATTCCAAGCAGTACATTAAAGCTATTTTGTACTGTAAAATCAAGAAAGCTTGTAAAACATTGGGTTTATGCACTTTCAATATTTTTGTTTAATAATCTTGTCCACTGTGATGTCTCTGTAGTGTATGACTTCTGTCTTGAAACCCCCAGTTGTGTTTGATGTTATTTTTGTTGTTACTATTCAATGAAGTTCTTTAAAAAAAAAAAGTAAACTCCTTTAATTTTGGTCATTGTCTGGTTGGACCTTATCTTTTAAAAAATGTATTTGTATGCTACAAATTTGCTTTACCAAATGCGTATTGGTGGGAATGTACAGTAACTGCTGACTGGATTACGCTCAGTGACAACATTTAAAGTGTGACCTTACACTGCATAGAAATCATAGGGAGGAGGTCAGGACTTTGCAACAGATCTGATCTCCTGCTTCATGCCATTTTTTTTGGCATTCTTTTTAAATATTTAGCCAAGAGCACCATCTTTCCCTAACCTTAACCCAAGTGCTGTGACTTGCATAAACAGAACCATAAAAACATGAATCATGTTAGTTTCCAGGAGCAGATAACGTGGGAAAACAAATGAAATACATTTACAGTAAACATTTTGCTGATATGTTCGATATAAATGTTTCCTCATTGTGATTACGTTGATAAAAATGTAATCCCATGTCCCTGTTATGTTTCCTACAAAATGTTAATGCAGTTTAGTTGTACAGAAATGTAAGTTTAAGGAGATAGGGTTGCCCTTTCTGAAACTTTTTCTGCCTCTGTAGTCCAATTTTTCATTCAGAGTTTTTTTTGTGCTGCTAAAAACTATGAACTCTTTCTTTGTTAGAAGGTACTACAGTTCCAATGACAGTAGGAATGTCAGGGGCACAATAGTGGGTAAGAGATAAAACATTATTATTTTTTATTTTGGTGAACTGATCCTTTTAGGCAGTGGTTCCCTTCCTGGGGTTCTGGACCCCAAGAGGGTCGCAAGATAAATCTGAGGGCTTATGAGAAGATTAACATAGGAAATAAACATAATATATAAAATAAAAAAAGACTCACTAGATTTCTTCTAGACCTTTCAGACACGTCATGGCCTTCATTGGCAGATGGATGACATTTTCGTCGAACTACTATCAGCAAGGTCAAGAATCAACCTTAAAGCAACCTTATGCAACAATTTTACCATAAAAATACAGCTTCAAAATCATTTTGATCGTACATTGACTTGTAAAAGGGAGAATGGTGCCGCTTTCATTCCCACTCCGTGCCCCAAACACCTGTTCTTGCACTATGTAACTTGGGTTGAGCAGGTACAATCTCCCGCGAGAAGTGCGTACTGTGTAACGCTTTATGGCACTACGTCACACATGGTTCTAGCTCGCTATTCTCAGTACAGACATCATGGCAGAGGTGAAGAGACGAGGGTGGAGAGAAACCCCAACTCTTGCATAATGTTGCTTTAAGGCTTAAAATGATGCACATTTTTTAGACTTTTCTGAAATCTTTGCTTTTATCTTCTGAAATTATTCACCAGGTCTCCAAAAACTATTAAAAGTAATGGGAACATCACTCTTTGGTTCTTTGACTCATAGCTCCTAGACATCTGCAGCCTTGCAAGAAGGCTATAGGCTTGGCAAGGGTCACAAGCCAAAAAAAGTTGGGAACCAGTGATTTAAGGTAAGGGAACTAAAAAGGGACATTGATCATTCTCTTTTTACACTCTCCAGATATTGAAAGTGATATTCAGAGAAGACCATGGCCTTCTCATGTAACTGTTTTACCTTTATTTTAGATTCCTGAAACAGGAGGACCGTGATAGATAATCTTTTCTGTATGACCCTGTGATTGAAATGAGGAACTCCTTTAGACCTTCAGGGGGAAAAAAAACATGGGTGGGTTGAACATTGGGGTTTATAGAGGTGACTCTAAATAAACCTGTGTAGGTATGTGTGTGTGTGTGTGTGTGTGCACAAAGGGGTCCATGCTTGTGAACAGACAAGTCATGTTTACTCTGTTCACACTTACACTGTAGTGTGGGAGCTCGATGCTCTAGGTTATAAGCATTGATGTTCTCTGTGTAGGTAGTGTGTGAGGAGCTCTCTTTTGTGTTTGTATGTAGTGTATGTATGCATATGTGTTCTCACGTGAGGAGACTAGCTGTCTGTAGGAGACAGAGCAGCCTCAGTGGTGAACAGTAATTCCAGCTGGCAGTCTGTGTGTGTGCATGCGTGTGTGGAGGACACTCTACCCTCTTGCTTTCCACTGAGTCAACAGGAGGAACAGCACATACTGTATGATTACATTTACTCACCATCTCTGTCATGTTATTGCACAGGTGAAATATAAACTGATATATATGCAGGCACAGGGAGAGCACCAAAATGTATTCAAGTCTATCTGAATCTAAATAATAAACATGAGGAGTTACTCATTTGTAAGTTCTGAATTATTAACAGACATCGGTCTTTCCTATACAAAATAGAAAACAGTGAGTTCAATCTGTGATAAATACCACACGTACGTTACATACATAAACATATGTATGCTACATATTGAAGGTTAATATGTTCCAATATATTCCAATTTATGAAATTTTTTTGTTCACTCTGATGTCCAGCTAGATGTAAACTGGTTGACATTCAAAGTTAAAGCAGCCCTATGATGTCTACATTTGCTGAATAGGTAATGCAGAAATATTTCAACAAGCACAAATACTTTGGCTTGTACCTTCCTCAGTGTGTAGGCTCAATGATTGTCACACCTCTTACCTGCTACCCTCTTATAGCAGGTAAGTAATGTAAGGTGCACAGATTTAGAACAAATCAAAATCACACACTGCCATACAGATAACTAGAGATTGAGATAAATAACAGAATGAATAACACAATACAGAATAAGCTCATAGAATATGAAAAACGTGGAGCAAGTCTGGTTCCATTTAACCAGTAGATGTGATTAAACTGTAGGGAACTTTATACCACTAGATGGCACCAGTGCACAGACTACAGTGAAACAGCATGGTGTAACAGCCCAGTGCATTTCTGTGTTACTTACTAAACATTGCATGTACCATTAAATACATGTTGAACTTAACCCTGATGTTGTGTTTGGGGTCCTGGAGACCCCAGAGCTCTACTCTTCAACTGCCTCCCCATTTTGGAGCAAAAACTAAAAATAAACTAAAGTTGTTTTTTTTTTTAAATAACTAAAAAGCCCAAAATGACATACCCAAGCTAAAATGGCTGTAGCTTCTGACCATGAATGAGGTCTTGACAGAAAGAAACCCCCCCTAAAGTTTCTGGTGTAAGTGTCAGAAAACCTGGAGGTGATTCAGAAACAGAGCAGTCGGCCTTTGAAGTCAGTAAAAATTGAAGACAATTGTCTGTCAAAAAAAAATAAAAAATACATTTCAGTAGAAATAACTGTCTGGGGATTTTTCTGTACAGTTAAAGGACAATACGGGGCTGCAACCACGCTATCGGTGAACACCTACCTCAAATTTGAAGAAGATAGCACCAAGTATGACCATTCTACAGTGTTTTGTTCATGAAAAAAGCGGAGCACCAAATGATATTCTGAGACAGTAAAGGTGTTTTTTTCCTTTAGCTTGTGATATATTTCATCGATTGGAGCTTGAATACTGTGCATATATATATATATAGTGCATAACTGTGTAATAACTACCACCAATGCAAAATATACCTTTGACTCCAAGTGGAACAGATGTATTGTGAAAAATAAGAAAATATACCTGACCTGCAATCATGAGTGATTGTAAAATCTCATCATTGTTAATCACATTCTTTTACCTGCTCTCTGTGCGATTTTGATCTGTGGGGATACTACTTATATATGGCATTTATGCATTTTACTGTATTGTTTTGTAATGCACTGCATAATTCTGTGTTGTTCTGTTTTTTATTCTACTTTTATTCTTACAATACTCGGCCACCTTTGTGTAACAACCTGCCCAGGGACTACAGATGAAAATTAGCTTACCAGCTAACTCTGGCACATTTACATTGAAGTATAAACTGAAATGTTGATTAATGTGCACTGTCCCTGGTAAATAAATAAATAAATAAATCACAGTAGCCCATACAATGGTATAAAAGGCTGACTTTACAAAACACTAATAAATACAAAGTATGTAAACTAACCATGAACCTATACAGGCCATGAACAGCAAACATTTGTGCATTAAAAAAAAGAAGCTACAAGCATCTCAATATATCACTTTTGTTTTAATGACTTCTGTTCAGTTCCTTTTAGGATGGATGGCTGTGGTGGGGGAGGGACTGACGATGATGGCCGTGGTCCATTGACGTAAGAAAAAAAAACAAAATCAAAATGTAGAATGAGTTGGCATCACTACTGTAATAATAATTCTATTCACCAATTTGTAGCTCTATGCAAATATGAAATCTCCAAGAATAAACAAGGTTAGAAATTGTTTATGCATCTACCAATAAAATATAAAAAATATGAGTAGTAGTTTTTAGTTTATAATAAATCATTATCGGCTGTAATATAGTCGCATATTTAGGTCATCACCTATAGTAAATAGAGCAACCATGTCTACATCATGTAAACCAAAAAAAAAAGAAGTGTGGAGCAAAACACCCTATGCTCAGATAAATACCATGTAAATAGCATGTGGAAAAGTAGGCTGTGTCTCTCCACCAAAAGCAACTAAGTAGCAAACAACAGACTCCAGAATAGCACAAAGATATAAAACACATGTTAAACATGAAATAGATGTAGGGTAAACTAGCTATGATATAAACATACTTGTCTATGACTGGATCAATTCCACACCCAAAAGGATCCTCTTCGTCTGCAATGCTTCCTCAACAGTGTAGACTGTGTTCAACTTAAATTTAGACACGTGTTTTTAAGAGACTTGCTATGCAAAAGATAATTCCGTCTCCTGGCTTCTATACATTACTGTCAATGACCACACAACACTTAGCCAGATGCTAACATTGTACCATTTTGGACACAGGCGTCATTATGATAGCCATAGTCATTTTTCAACACAGACACACAATAATACATCATCAGAACACATGACAAAATAAAGTTATGACCCCATTTTCTAGACATTCTTACCGTTTCTAAAGCGGCTAACTCCATGCTAATATCCAATAGTAAAGTTGGTCGACATGCATTTTTAATCCTGTAACTTCCATGATCAAAACACAGACATGACTTACAACGGTCATCGCGACTTTGGACAGTGTGTTTAGGATGCTCTTGTGCAAAATATATAAGAAATAAGAAAATTGATTTTTGCAAAAATGAGGACTTCGTGAATCCTGCAATACCAAATATGGGGGCCTGGGGGCTGGACAAAGGTGGAACAGGAGACAGGCAGAGCTGCGCTGGAGGTCGGCGACAGGAGGTCTACTGGAGGTCTGGCTGGGCCTCATTAGAGATGGTCGACTGGAGGTCTGGCTGGGCGTCGTCAGAGATGGTCGACTGGAGGTCTGGCTGGGCGTTGACCGGGGTTTGTGGCCATGTGACCATGCCTTCTTCTGAGGACTCTGCGGGGCGCCTCCTTAAAATGGCCACGTGAGTCTCTTTGAAAAATGGCCGCTGGACATCAGGGTACCATTGAAGGGTTGTAGGGTTCAGGGAAGGCAGCAGGCAGTGGGTTAGCTGGCTCAGGACAGAAAGGCCGCAGGCTCACAATCTTGATGCTAATCGACCAGAGTGAAGACTGGTGGCTAGCAAGCCAAGGTGTAGGCTGGAGGCGAGCAGGCTGGAGGCTAGCAGGCTAGAGGAGGCTGGAGTGAAACAGTATGAGGAGAAGAGCTAGCATGAAACTTCTACTTGAAGAATCTGAGTCTTCATTCTGGAGGACCTCCTTTAGTCACTCCAAACTCATGACAGAAAAATGACGGGTGGTGCAGGCAGTTGTCTGCTGGGTCCATGACTGGCCAGACTACTCTATCACAGCTGGTGAATTACGGCAACAAAGGGAGGAGGACCCAAATGCAAGCAGTTCAGGGAGGCAGAGATTTATTGAAGTCAACATATAGAAACCTACAGGCTGGCAGGTAGAGAGGTACAGGTTCAAGCTGCAGGTACAGGTGGCTCAAAAACAAAACGCATGAAACAACAATGACAACTTTGCCTCATGGAAACTACAATGGTCTGGCAAGGAATGAACAGAACTGGGCCAGTATATGAACTGAGAGGCTGTTGAAGGAATGAGATGCAGGTGAGGAGGCAGGGAAGACCAGGCAATTGCAGAGCAGATGAGGGAAGTGGGACCAGGTGTGTAGATGGGTGGGGCAGTCAGGTAATGAGAAAAGTAGGGAAAGTCTGACGGCATCTGGTGGGTGGATGTAAAATGGCAATGAAGGGGCTGGAGAAGAGGGACAGAGAGACAGACTGCAACATCCTACTGACTTTGGTGATCCCCTGACTGCTCTTATAGTGCAACCATGAGGTTGACCTTTGTGTGAAATGCCTCAGCAATTATTGGATGGATTGCCATGAAATTTGGTTCAGACATCCATGTCCACCTCATAATGGATTTGGTGATCCGTTAAACAATCAGTTCATGAGTCACCAAGGGATCATCAGTTTTGACTATCTTCAGATTAACATTTAGATTTCTCCAGTACTTTGGGTAATAACCAAATACCTTCAAAACTAATGACATCCCCATCAGCCTCAGCAGTACTTTGACATGTTAGCATGCTAAACACTAAACAATGGTGACCATGGTATACATTATATCTGCTAAAGATCAGCATATTGACATTGTCATTGTGAGCATGTTAACTGAATGTATGCTGATGTTACCATTTAGATCAAAGCACCACAAAGTTCATTCTTATAGAGCTGCTAGCGTGGCTGACACGCTTAGTCTTGTTAGTACCACCAGAATTGGGAACCACTGGCATTGGGGTCTCAGACACTGACCCCCGTTACTGTCTGGACCTTTGTTGCCTGTCATCCGCCCTCTCTCTCCTCCTCATGTCTACTGTCTATTTGTCTGTAAAAGCAATAATACTCAAAAATACCTAAAAGAGAGGCTTCTCCACTCCAACAATTTCTTGTTATGGGGTGGAATGCATATGCCAACCTCAAGCTGAATTAATAAGGCAGCATGCATACAGACATAAAACACCATAAAGTAGAAATAAATTGCACAAAGGCAAGTCTAATCAAATGGGTCTTGAGCATAAGTCCAAAGGGAGAGAGTTCCACAGTTTAGGAGCCACAACCTCAAAAGCACAGTCCCCTTTAGTTTTAAGCCTAGATCGAGGAACAACCAGCAGACCCTAATCAGAGGACTTTAGAGACCTGCTGGTAATGTAGGGCTGCAGTTGATCTTTAATGTAAGCAGGTGCCTGATCATACAGTGCTCTGTGTCATCACAAAGTACCTTGAATTTGGTACATTCATCACAAAGTACCTCGAATTTGTAGAAAGGAAGTACAGTACTTTAAGTAAATATACTTACATTCCACCACTGATCAGGCTGGACTATCACTGGGGTGATAGCCCGAGCTTTCTGTCTTTTGACCTCAGTTTGTAATGCCACTGAAAGCAAGAGGGCAATGTTTAGTTTGGATGTCCACGGTGGCACCATGGTGGCAGTGTGGTGCATGAATGAGAGCACAGTTAGAGACTAGCAAGAATAGAGCCTGGGGTGTGTGAGTTGCTATGATGAAAGGTTTAGAAAAAAAAAAGATATGATGCCTTAGATTACAGCCATCAAATGATGGTATAATTATTTTATAATTCATTGAATTTGTACAATAATTACAGGGTAGAATAATGCTGTTAAAAGAGAAAAAGTGTAGTAATAATGGGGCAATAATTTATGTATTCATGAGATTCTTCAAATGTAATTATGATGTAACTGATTATTCAAGGTGATAATGAAAATGATTATTACCCAAATACAGTATTTCTATGGGGGGAAAACATGAATTTGTTTGGTAATAACCACTAAAGCACAATGAAAACTGGAATGTAAAGGGCCGTAAGGTGGCTTCTACTGACCTTCAATATTTCAGTTGATATTATGCTCACATGGTGCATATTCACAAATTAACTCGTGCTAATTTAAATTATGACAAACTGATACACAGCAAACCTGGACTCTGCTGTGACTGTTGCACAATACCCTAACCAGAGTACAACCAGTATTTGGCCTGACTGTATAGTAGTAGTTCAAGGTTCAAGGTACATTTAATTAGTCATTCTACAACACAAGGCTGCATAATGATATTAAAGTTGTAGCTCCCTTCACGCTACACACACAGAACACACATACAATTATCCAAAATAAAAACAATACATACAGTTACTTTTATACAAAGGTAGTGGTATGGTAATGTGCAAAACCATCTTAAGAAAAAAAAAGTTCCATGTCATTTATTTATAGTGGAGTGCGGAGGATGAGGTGGAGTTCAGGTCTCACAGCCTGAGGTCTGTAGTATGGTGGTATGGCAGCGGATACTTCTGGCAGCAGGGTGAACAGGCTGGGGTGGGTATTGTCTTTTAGTATCCTTTGGGCTCTGATCAGACACCTCATCTCTCCGATATCACTGATGCTCAGTAGATGGTACCAGTGACGTTCTGGGCAGTACCCCCTGGAGAGCCCTCCGGTCCTGGGCTGTTCATATCCCATGCCTAATAATGTTTCCAGTCAGGATGCTTTCTATTGCTCCTCTGTAAAAGTCAACAAGAACTTGGCACGGGAAGTTCAAGTGGTAGTGGTAGTACTAGTATTAGTAAATTATACTACAGAAATGTATTTTTAAAGACAGCAGTTTTTCAGATATTTTGGATTTACGATCATATCTATATAACTAACTGTATACACTATAAAAAGTTTGGCTCTTAAATCAAACTTCTGCCTTAATAACTGATGGAACTGCACTGTTAGACTCATTACTTATGCACATCTTATTTGCATCTTATCTTATTTCAGTACTGGAATACTGCTTAGTTTCTGGGGCTCTGGGCAAAATGGTGGGAACATGTGTAGCCCCATAGAAGGTGTAGCGATCCTAGCTCTTAGATATTTATTATTATATTATTAAAACACGGGGCACCACCTTCGGTTGAAGGAAAATAAAAAGTTAAACTAAAATAAAATAAAATTGATCAGTCTTATTATCTAAAGGGGTGAATTCTAAACACATTGATCTTTGATCCTTACTCTGAATAAAAACCTCTACAGTCAGACGGTGTGATAAACAACATTTATTAATAGCTAAATGTCTTAACAAATCAATAGTGTGAATATACGATAGAAAGCTTAATGATATGATATGAAATAAAATAAAGAAAATAAACAGAAAGAAGCGAAAATAAAATAAAGGTTATTTGAATAGCAGTGGCAAGAGATGGTTACTTTTGGCATTAGTAACGGAGGTATGTGTGGTTAAGAAAAACGAGGTAACGCTAGTTTGCTAATTACTTTCCTAAGACCTAAATATAATATTCTGAGCTCTTATTCGACATCAACTCTGATCCAACAACAGCTTTAGTTGCGTGTGTGCCTACTTTTGCCGATCCGTCTTGTGCAGTCTTCTGGAGGGGAANGGCTCAGTCCCACATGTTGTTTTCTTCAGGGGAAAGCCGGCTGGCACCCGACGGTTGCAGGACGAGCCTTTCGCCAGCGATGTCCGACGAGGTCTCCTGTTGGAGGGACCACCAAGTGTCGCTTCAGCTTTGGTTTCGATCCACGTCCTCTCCAGCGAGGTTCGAGGGTCCTCCGTTGTTTTGGTTCACCAAGCCTGGTGGTAGTCTTCTGCGAATGCGGTGCAAAGTCTTTGGCACACGCGGCCTCCGTAAAGGTCTCTGCCGGTGAGCTGTAGTTGCTGATCTTGGTTGATGGAGATGCTGCTGGTTCGAATAGTAGCTCGGCTAGCTACAAATCTTTCAAAATAACTAGAAAAATAGTTTTCGATGGCCTGTCGACGCTATCTTCGAAGCTGTTATGAAAGCAGAGTTAACTAGAGGTACACAGACGTTAACGAGACTTGAGTTTGCCTAATTAAGTAAACATACGCGCACTTTAGACGACTAAGAAAAATACAAAATCTGAAAATCTCCGGAGAAAGTTAAAGAAAGAATAAGAACGTGAACGAAGAGAAGATACTTGTATAATGTACCCGAACGAGAAGAGTGCGAGCGACGAGCGTTGATAGGTTTTGATTAGACATCAAAAGGGGCGTGTTTGAAGGTGGAGACAGTCTTTTGCGGCCCGCCGTTTATGATCCTTTGTCGAAATAAACGGGGTTTTGGTTACTAATCTGCTTTCTAAATTATTTATATATATATATAAATTTGATACGCGCAAAAATGTCACATATCTCCATCACTATGGTCAATACCACATACCTGTATGTAACACTGTCTGTATCAAAACATCCAAATCAACATATGGCGCTCCACATGATTCGTGTCTCAAAACAGNCAAAAGGGGCGTGTTTGAAGGTGGAGACAGTCTTTTGCGGCTTGCCGTTTTATGATCCTTTGTTCCAAATAAACGGGGTTTTAGTTACTGATCTGCTTTCGAAACTATTTATATATATATAAATTTGATACGCGCAAAAAAAATGCCACATACCTCCATCACTAGGGCAATGACATCTACATGTATTTAAGGTTTGTTTGTATCAAGACATCCCCATCACATACGGCGCTCCACAGGATCCATGTCTCAAAACAGGGTT
>LKNJ01009529.1:0-12167 GCA_002120245.1 Maccullochella peelii | reverse complement strand
ACCGTACGTGTCCGATCGGATGAGTGGGCGGACCCCGTCGAGCTGCAGCCTCCGCCATCCCCTGTGCCCGCTGAGCAGTAGTCTTCTCCTGTGGCCGCTGAGCTGCTGCTGCCATCTCCAATGCCGGTCCAGCTGCAGCCCCTAGTTCTGGTCCAGCTGCAGCCTCAAGTCCCCGTTCCGCTGCCAAGACGGCAGCCGCCTCCCGTGTCTCCAGTGCTGCAGCCGCTGCCTCCACTTCCCATTCCACTGCCATGGGGGCAGCCTCCAGTTCCCGTTCCGCTGCCTCCAGTTCCCATTCCGCTGCCACTGCCGCAGCAATTCCTCGTTCCAGTCCAGCCGCGGTCTTCGCCAGCCCCTATCCAGCCGCGGTCTTCAGTTCCGGCTAAGCTCCCCCAGCAGTCGTCTCTTGCCACTACCGAGCTGCAGCAGCTACCGCCTGTGTCTCCTGGGCTCCGTCTGCTACAACACATAAATACTACTTGCATGTTGATCTTAACAGTACTTACAAGTTGCAATGTGTTAAATACTACAAATGCACCAATTCCACTTTTTTCCCCTCCTCATACTGATTCCAAAAATGAAACACAGGGTACTGGCTGATACCAAGTACCGATCCTATGTTAACCTCGCTGTGTGAAACTGTTGTGTGCTTCATAGAATATGATGCATTGCTGTAGATTAAGCTACCCAACAGTATATAGTTAAAATTAGCTCAACTTTAAACAACTACAGCAGTAAAATGCTACATAGTAAGTAGCAGTAATATTAATCAAGAAACATCAGATATAATAGTAAAATACTGACAGGGACTGTTTTCCTGCATGATGAACACTTTTATTTTTGATACTTTTTGATGCATTTTTGTGATAGCACTTTACTAAAGTAAGGTTTTGAATGCAGGACTTTTCACAGTGTGGTATTACTACTTTTACTTAAGTAAAGGATCTTAATTCTTCTTCCACCATGGCCAATCATCTAATTTTTCCACCTTCCTGCCCACCTGTTTTCCATCTGCCTGCTATTTGTTGAAGGTGTATAACATATTGCATGTTACTGATAGTAAGCCTGTTCGTCCGATTTCTGTCATCTGCTGCCAGAAACTGTGACAATCAGTGAACGTGTACTGCATCCCAATTCATGGGCAGGATCCAAAGTTCACATCAATTGATTAAAGTGCGTTCTTTCCAGGATCTGAAGGCCAGGGTAAACCTGCTTCTTGTGCCCCAAATAATTACTGTCTATTACAGTACTTACAAAACCAATGGTACATTTGTGAGGGTGTTGTCAGTGTAAAGTCAAATGTATTTGCCCCCAAATTACCAACAAAGTAGTAAATCTTTCTGGATTTTGGGAGCTCTGTCAGTCTGGTACAACAGTCTAGACCACTTTCAGTCACTTACTTATGACTATAGCTTTCGGCCACGAGAAGATGTCGTTAGTTTGCAGTTCTGCAAACTAATTTCCTGGATGAGACCCTGAGTACTTCACTTCTTCTAAGTCCTGGTATGGCACTTTGTACCCGGTTGAACCAGCTTTCCAACTTGGAGGCATATTCTCACTTTACACTATGGAAGAAGAATGTTTTCTTGAATGTGCGTGCACTGGTGTCATAAGAAGGTGCCTGCAACAAACAAGCTCACTCAAGCAATTTAAATCACATTCTTTCTTTCACTTTCTTTTACTGCCGTGGATGTTGGCAGGAGATGTTGATTTTTATCTCTTAACAGCCATTGCACGAATACACATATTTCTGTTAATAAAATTAATAGTTGAATTAATTTTCAGTTTACTGATTACTTTCAGGGTGGCTCGGGTTGGTAGTGCTACAGACTCTTCACATTGCCAGGTTGCACTTGTGTGCAGGATGTTGTTAATCAATTTAAAATATGTAAAAAAGACAATGTTCAGATCTCTATACCAGAATTTCATATTTAGTGTACAACTGCAGTAATGCAAGATGTAAATATACAGTGCATGTGATTGACAGATGACACTACAGAGATGCCTGTATAGATACTGTATGTATGCTGTCATCACCGGTTAACTGAGTTATGTTTGTGGGTGCTGTAACCCCTCTCTATTTAGCATTTATAAACAGTATATTAACATTTAATAACTGGTTTACAACACACTATAATGTAGTTGTAAGCAGATAAAAGGGTATTTTTAAGTGTTTATTAATGTATTTATCAACTATTATAACTTCTCCTATGAAGAAATATTTGACATTATTACAACTGTGTTTCACTATATTGTCATTCATTATCTGATTAAACACCAGCCTCCAGTTATGGGTGCCCACAGGAGGAGTTATAGTTGTTGACAAATACATTAATAACACTTTTTACCTGCTTACAACTACATTATAGTGTGTTTTAAGCCATTTACTTAAATGTTAATATATTTCTCATGCATGCTAAATTAGTAGGTAAACCAGAAACTCCATTTTGGGATTCAGCTGTTCTTTACCTACACACACACACACACACACACACACACACAGTAACAAAGTGCTTTACATGGGAAAATCAAGATGAAACAATTCAGCACAAGAGCCAACAGGAGAGGGCAGATGGTACTGGATGTGACATGAATTTGTTGTTTTATTACACACTTTATTAGCCTACACGTACACACACCCTCATCACAGAAACATCCCTTAGAGCAAACCTTCTGACGAGTGGCATACAGTTTATAATGCTTGCTGTCCTCTGCACATGCATTAGGATCTTTACTTTCATAATAAGTCATTAGTTTGCAGTTCTGCAAACTAATTTCCTGGATGAGACCCTGAGTACTTCACTTCTTCTAAGTCCTGGTATGGCACTTTGTACCCGGTTGAACCAGCTTTCCAACTTGGAGGCATATTCTCACTTTACACTATGGAAGAAGAATGTTTTCTTGAATGTGCGTGCACTGGTGTCATAAGAAGGTGCCTGCAACAAACAAGCTCACTCAAGCAATTTAAATCACATTCTTTCTTTCACTTTCTTTTACTGCCGTGGATGTTGGCAGGAGATGTTGATTTTTATCTCTTAACAGCCATTGCACGAATACACATATTTCTGTTAATAAAATTAATAGTTGAATTAATTTTCAGTTTACTGATTACTTTCAGGGTGGCTCGGGTTGGTAGTGCTACAGACTCTTCACATTGCCAGGTTGCACTTGTGTGCAGGATGTTGTTAATCAATTTAAAATATGTAAAAAAGACAATGTTCAGATCTCTATACCAGAATTTCATATTTAGTGTACAACTGCAGTAATGCAAGATGTAAATATACAGTGCATGTGATTGACAGATGACACTACAGAGATGCCTGTATAGATACTGTATGTATGCTGTCATCACCGGTTAACTGAGTTATGTTTGTGGGTGCTGTAACCCCTCTCTATTTAGCATTTATAAACAGTATATTAACATTTAATAACTGGTTTACAACACACTATAATGTAGTTGTAAGCAGATAAAAGGGTATTTTTAAGTGTTTATTAATGTATTTATCAACTATTATAACTTCTCCTATGAAGAAATATTTGACATTATTACAACTGTGTTTCACTATATTGTCATTCATTATCTGATTAAACACCAGCCTCCAGTTATGGGTGCCCACAGGAGGAGTTATAGTTGTTGACAAATACATTAATAACACTTTTTACCTGCTTACAACTACATTATAGTGTGTTTTAAGCCATTTACTTAAATGTTAATATATTTCTCATGCATGCTAAATTAGTAGGTAAACCAGAAACTCCATTTTGGGATTCAGCTGTTCTTTACCTACACACACACACACACACACACACACACACAGTAACAAAGTGCTTTACATGGGAAAATCAAGATGAAACAATTCAGCACAAGAGCCAACAGGAGAGGGCAGATGGTACTGGATGTGACATGAATTTGTTGTTTTATTACACACTTTATTAGCCTACACGTACACACACCCTCATCACAGAAACATCCCTTAGAGCAAACCTTCTGACGAGTGGCATACAGTTTATAATGCTTGCTGTCCTCTGCACATGCATTAGGATCTTTACTTTCATAATAAGTCATTAGTTTGCAGTTCTGCAAACTAATTTCCTGGATGAGACCCTGAGTACGTCACTTCTTCTAAGTCCTGGTATGGCACTTTGTACCCGGTTGAACCAGCTTTCCAACTTGGAGGCATATTCTCACTTTACACTATGGAAGAAGAATGTTTTCTTGAATGTGCGTGCACTGGTGTCATAAGAAGGTGCCTGCAACAAACAAGCTCACTCAAGCAATTTAAATCACATTCTTTCTTTCACTTTCTTTTACTGCCGTGGATGTTGGCAGGAGATGTTGATTTTTATCTCTTAACAGCCATTGCACGAATACACATATTTCTGTTAATAAAATTAATAGTTGAATTAATTTTCAGTTTACTGATTACTTTCAGGGTGGCTCGGGTTGGTAGTGCTACAGACTCTTCACATTGCCAGGTTGCACTTGTGTGCAGGATGTTGTTAATCAATTTAAAATATGTAAAAAAGACAATGTTCAGATCTCTATACCAGAATTTCATATTTAGTGTACAACTGCAGTAATGCAAGATGTAAATATACAGTGCATGTGATTGACAGATGACACTACAGAGATGCCTGTATAGATACTGTATGTATGCTGTCATCACCGGTTAACTGAGTTNATTAAACACCAGCCTCCAGTTATGGGTGCCCACAGGAGGAGTTATAGTCGTTGACAAATACATTAATAACACTTTTTACCTGCTTACAACTACATTATAGTGTGTTTTAAGCCATTTACTTAAATGTTAATATACTTTTCATGCATGCTAAATAAGTAGGGAAACCAGAAACTCCATTTTGGGATTCAGCTGTTCTTAACCTACACACACACACACACACACACACACACACATACACACACACAGTAACAAAGTGCTTTACATGGGAAAATCAAGATGAAACAATTCAGCACAAGAGCCAACAGGAGAGGACAGATGGTACTGGACGTGACATTTGATCATTATTTAAATTTTACTCCTCATTGTAAATCCGGCCCAAGAAATTTAATCCGAGTAGAACAAAACCGGCAATATGATCTGAGTCTAGAGCAAAGGCTCTAGGGGGAGGCGGGATGTTTTTCAGGGAATCTATGAAAATATCTACAGCACGTGAATGAATTAATGACCGCTACTGGAACTTAGACTACTTGGAATTGGATCAAACACAAAACACTGTTTTAAGTAAATGTTGATAGAGTGCATCACAGTTTTTATTTTTTTATTTATTATTTACTTCACTCCAATGACTGGAAATGATTCGCACTACTATTGTCTCAACTTTTTCATGAACTGCAGTTGTGCATGTAGCGTGACTTCCCTGGTCTTGCCTTATCATTCACCTTTCTTTTATCCAAGTAACAATTATGTAACATGCAGTGCAAGTGTCAGTGAATGCTAATGACGTAGCACAAAAATCTGGGTCCTGTACATATGCAGCCTCTGTGGGCCCCATTCCTTTTTTAATGCATCTACTGTCATGTCTGTCAGAATCAGAATCAGAATCAGAATCAGATTTATTGCCAAGTAGGTTTTCACATACAAGGAATTTGCTTTGGTGAATTGGTGCATAATAAAGAAAACGCAAGTATACAAATGTCAAATAGAGAATTTCACTATAAACAATGAAGAAATATAAAATAAGTGAAATAAGATAAAATTTGAAACAAAACACACTGTACAATAATATGAATATGGAGAGCTATACAATTAGTGCAGGATCAGCAAATATTTTGCACATCCTATTATTTCACTTATTTTATATTTCTTCATTGTTTATAGTGAAATTCTCTATTTCTCTAATTCTCTGTCATATCTGCCCTGGGCATAAGACAAAGGTGGGAAGTCATCTTACACTGACAAAGGGTATATAAGTGTATTTCATAATAAGACTTCACTGAATCTTGTTATATTTGTAGAATTAGGGTGAATTTATTTACAAACTTAAAGGCACAATCCATATACAGTATATTCAGAAAAGGAAGGCAGAGGATTAAAACTAAAAACGCAGGATAAGTACCTGTTATCACTCTCAAACTGATTGACTGGTGTTAATACAGGGAGTCATGTTAAATAATAGCTCAGTCTAAGCTACTCAACTTTTTGGATGCTGCTGAAGGTTTATTTGCATCAGTAGTATTTTAAAATGGATCAAAACACTGAAGCAAACTACATTGATTTAAAAATAAATACATGAGAAATGTTGTATATTACAAGCACCTTAATATACAGTATATAGAGTATATATAATATTGTATAATATACAGTAAAATAGACTACTTGATATTAGTGTTGCAACTTTTAGTAGCCACTTTATGGGCTCAGCTTGTCAGTAACAGTAACATAAGAAGATGGTGATGGCGGACCTGCAGCTGATTCACTCTCTGTGGCTGTTTCTCTGCTTCATTTATCAGAAAGCTAACTATCATAGCTAGCGAGCCATGTTACATACCAATATTAAAACCACAACCTCTGATTGTTTTCTTTCTCGCTCCTCTCTTTTTCTCTTAGTCTGATTTTATTGTTATTTTTTAAATGACATGATTGTTTTGACGAGAGTGCGGAGGTGTGGTGCCCTCGAGTAGTTGACAGCCGGAGTGGGCAGACCTTTTCATTTCTTTTAGACGCCTCTTTTTTCTTACCAGTCAAGTGAGACTTTTAGTTGTAGGGTGTCAGAGCCTACCGTGCAGGGAATGCCGGGCCTTGACAGGGTCAGTGGGCCCGAACCAAAAGGCGATTTATCCTTCTGAGTGTAGGCAGCGCTTACGCTAAACCTACTATGGGATCTCCTTCCCCCCCTTACCTAAACATTAGGTGGGCACTTAACCAAACAGTTGAGACTTCCCTCTTGTACCCCTTTACTGGCATACACCAGGGAGCGGTAAAGGACAGCCCATTAGTCAGTCACCCAAACAATACTCTCTGTTCCTTGCAAACCCCAAGCTGTGTTGCTAGCAAAACCGTAAGGAATGCCTATACTGCCCCTAGTGCCTAGTATTCCAAATCTAGACCTAATCAGGGTTAATCTCTAGCCATCATGCGGAGGGGGCTCACCTGAGCAGCGGAGAGGAGGACCAAGCCTGGCCGGGAAGGTCGGGAGGATGAGATGAGAAGAAGAGGAGCAATAAAAATGATCTGAATGGTACAAGGTCAAAAGGGAAAATACTTAAAAACACCTCGCAGGGTGAAGCCTAAACACAATCAAAAAAATGAACAAGAACAAAAGCCCAAAAAGAGGGCCCCAGATTCTCCTCTGAACTGATCTTTTATACACATCACACTTCCTGTCCAACCCCTCCTGTTGCTCATATAGCTTAATGCATATTTGTCTCCTTTTTTGGTCTTTCAAACATTACATCCTGCTTCTGAGTCCTTCTGGAAATTACCACACAGTTCGGACAAATTCAGTGACAGTTATAAAATTAGCTGGTGGCTCTTTGATCTTTGTATGTTGAGGGGGCCTCAGGAAGCTTACAAGATCACACAACTAGTACAACTTAAAAGTACAATGTAAAGTAAAATGATTACAATTTTTAAATGAAAAAGTATAAGGTAAAATATAAAAATGATAAAAATGCTTCAATTCCAAAAGAGAATGATCTAAAATCTAAAACAACCAAGAGTAAAATATAAACATTGATTATTCGTTTAGACAAAGAATAATATCCAAGTGCAAACTGCTTAAATCAAAAGTGAAGTATAAGATATAAAATAAGTAAATGCTCAGTTGCTAAAGCTAAAAGGTACAATATTAAAACCAGAAAGAGTAAAAACATATAATGTAAAATAAGCTAGAACAAATGCAATTAAACTTAAAAGAATGAACATATCAATGAATAAAACACACCAATGATTTTGACACAGGAGTGGATAAACATCTTCAATCTTTAAACATTTGAAAAGGCTTTGTAAAAGATAAAAGAATACAGACTGTTAATATTAGGCTACTACTATAACTATGAAAACTAAAGAGTAATATCATGGCTTTCCACAAAGCAATACTGGAATGTAAGTCTATATGAATATAAGACTACACGAGAATAACAGCAACAATCGTAAATATAGATTAACATAATACTATTCTAAGACATTATAAAAAGCTTCTACTGCAAAACTGGAACTCATAAAGATATAAACTGGAAATATCAAAGCCCTATAAAACTTGTCTTGACTTGGGTGGCTTGTGGGCTGCTTGACCTGCTATCTATAACACACACTGAACTTTGCCAAAATTAGCTGGGATGGTGAGAGATTAGCTGAAAGTTCACACTCTTTTTATATTGCCTCCTTTAACACCCTCTCTTGAACTTTTAGCTCTTTTATTAGCTGATCCTGTCATCGGATGATTATATTGATACCCCTTAGGAGGAGAGGCATGCACAGGTGCCGGGGGTGCCACCAAGAAAGTCCTAAACTTCGGTCTCTCATTTTTTACCACCTGTTCTATTTCAGCCCAAGGACCGTGAGGGTGGTCATAAATGGTTAGGGGACTCGAGCACAAAGCAACCTACCAGGCATGATTGGGATTTCACGTCTGTGGATTTCCCAGTGGTTATTAACCCAAAGGGCAAGTGCATGGGTACCCCTCCCTCTTTTAACATAGCAATTCTTCCCCAATTATTTGGATCAGACAACTCACCATCTTGCAGCTTTTTCCCCATCTTTATCATAGAGTTGAATTCTACTTCTCGTCGCGGGAGCAGGCAGGTCATGAGAGGAGCTAACCTCCAGAACTTTGTAGCCCAAGCCTCGAGGTCATCTTCTAGTCTGGCCTTTACCACAGATTTGTGGTCAGGAGTAAGTCCCATACTGTCCATCAGAATTTCTAGCTGGTCAACTGGCTATTCTGGTGATACAAGCTCCCCCTCCTCGAACTCGTCTAGGCAGTTGAGGAATGTTAAGGCCTGCCGGCCAGTCGCTGGGATCGCCTCAGCTGAGGAGGAGAGCTGCAGTTTGACCTGGTGGCGTCTGCGTCACTGCCTTCTCCTGTAAGACTTAGATTGAGATTGGGTCTGAAACAGTCAGTCATAGCGGGTGTTGTTTTTCTAATTGGAGTACAGATCACGCAGAGCCATGGTGTTAGCTGTAGCAGCTCGTCTGGTCGGTCAAGAAGATAAACACAAGGCATCTTAATCCAAGCACATTCATCCTCTTGGTCATGCACCCAGGCTTCTGTCTGTGTATAGTCTCTCCCTGACTTCAGTGCTGTCCACTCTAACACGTCTGCCCAAGTTATCCAAGCATTTGTATCTGCTTTACTGTGCAATTCTTCTGTTTATTTTAACAAAGTGTGAGGGAAGATTTCCGGCCAATTCTTTTTTAGGGCTATAGTGTCTACTTCCCAAACGTCGACATACAGTATTTTGGACCTCGGTAAGGGTCGTAATTATAGCCGTCGTAGACAAAGTATTTGCCTTTGTACCCATTATTAGACGGGTCATGATATTCACTAACCCTTGCTATCTGTAACTTCTCATTAAGCATGCAATTTAGGCAGCTGTCCAGTCATTTTTCCATCTATCAGTAAGTCAAAAGGTAGGTGACAAGTCCAGCATCATTGAGGACCAGTCAATTTAGGCCCTATTCTGGTTACCGGTCTTGTTGTTGCTTTGTCTATCATTACGAACGGCTGTGGCGGACATAAATCCCATTATCATTAAAGATTGTGGAGCAGACATATTGATTCCTAAAAGGTGCAAGAGCCAGAGTGAAGGGTTGCCAATTTTACATACATTTTTGTCAATAATATAACACAGCCCAACCCGGTAATTGAATAAACTAGTAAAATAGCTTTTGTAATCCATGGCAGTCCAATTTTTGAAGTTCTTAAACTTGAGTAGGTCGATGTTAAAAAAAATAAAATAAAATCAAAAATCAAATTATTTCCACAATCTAGCAGCATTTCCAGTATTAATTCCCAATGTCTAAGTCTTACTTCTCTTATCCAAATCAACATTACAATAGTCATAAAGATCTGGCTTACCTGGTACACTGCAAAACAGGAATTTCAAGAAAGTAAAAAGAAAACCTTGTTTCTAGTAAATTTGACTTTTTTGTCTAAAAAGAAAAATAATCCTGTTAAGCATGTTTTGCATTAGAAAGGTTCTCATCTTAAGAAAATATATCTAGCTTTGTCTTAATAAGATATTCCAGCTAATTTTGAGCTAGATTTAACCAGTAACAAGCTACAACTGTCAGGGCGCGTGTAGAGGCAACAGGAGAAGGACCCAAACGCAGACAGCAGAGGCTCAAAAGCAGGTTTGAAGGTTTTAATGACAACTCACTTGTGTACAGGTAGAAGTAGGAACAAGTAAGTACAACGACAGATAAGTCCAAATGTGAGCACAAGGAAAAAAACAGGACATCAACCAGGAACCACGAAAACACACCAGCACTAGACACATGACACATCACAATAATCAAACAAAGACCAAAGCAACAAGACAGGTATAAATACTGACAGACTAACGAGGAAACCAGGAGCAGGTGAGCAAAGGGAGAACAGGTGAAGACAATCACGGGGAATCACACACGGGCAATCAGAAAACAGACTACAAAATAAAACAGGAAAAGACAAACCACAGAAAACTGACAAAGACCTACAGAACCTTGACAACAACAATGGTTTCCACAATATTCCAGCAGAGGAACAAGATTGTTGACTTATTTTAAGAGCAAGACCACTTGCACAACTTCTCAATTTAAGAATCTTATAAAATGACATTAAAAATGAAATTAAAGTTTGTTCATCTATTTTTATTCATTGTCAACAAGAGCTGCTGCTTCACATTTCATATTATTACTATTAAGAGAACCGCGGTTTGGTCTACACAAGTTATGAATGACCGTGCTGAACAAAGACTGCATGGCTCACATACATGTGAAAGTTGAAAATACAGTTTAACATGAGCCTTGACCCATCTGCAGACAGTATGTATCTTTAAATAGTTACAGCAAGTAACTCCCTCGAAATTAACAGGGTTCGAACAAAGTCTTGAAAGTTTGGGAAATGCTTAATTTTCCATGTTTACAAGGTTAGGAACATGCTTGAATTTGGACATGCTCCTTGAAAAATGCTTGATTTTCAACATAATCTGGTGTTTCGTTATCGACACAATCACTGTAAACCAAAAATCGTTTAATATTTGAAATGAAATGATCCCGTCGTCATATTTGTTTGTTGTCTCCTGGAATTTATAGTAACAATTTAGATGTGATGATAAAAGCTTTGAGAGTCTGGACATTTTTGGTTTAGGTACCTTGAAAGTGCTTGAAAAGTGCTTGACTTTTACAGTAAAGCTGTTCGAACCCTGTTTATTATAAGAAGGTGTAAAGCACTGTTATGTTATCTTGCCATAGGTCTTACACTTTCATTTTCACCTTGACCACCAATGGTCTCTATATTGTTTTTGAATCCTTTGTTCAGTTCAGCCTTTGGACGTACTGACTCAGCAATAAAGAAGTGAAAAGAAATGTCAGATTATTTTATTTCTGTCTAGCAAGCCAATCTCATTTCTGGTAGTACAAGTTCATATATGGTTTTCAGGATCACTTACTTCAGGTGGCATGGTGGTGTAGGGGTTAGCACTGTTGCCTCACAGTTGCCACCACTCCCTGCCTCACTGTCTGCACAAGCAGAGGAGCTTAAAGTGCTCACTGCTAAGGCAGCAGTGAAACT
The DNA here is from genome assembly GCA_002120245.1 of Maccullochella peelii. Taxonomy (NCBI): domain Eukaryota; kingdom Metazoa; phylum Chordata; class Actinopteri; order Centrarchiformes; family Percichthyidae; genus Maccullochella; species Maccullochella peelii. The sequence continues at coordinate 431 of LKNJ01009529.1, read as the reverse complement.
TCCTCTAACTAATCACACCATGTTGCTTGTTTCAACACCTCTAACACCAACAGTTGATCAACAATTCAACTCAGCAGATGCAGCAGTAAGAGCCACATGGATAAAAAAGTGGATGTGTAAAAAGAGAAGGGAGGGATCATGTGTCAAAAGAAGGAATGATGGCTATTACACAATATTGGTTTACTAAAGACTTCACAAACTTTGCACAAAAATTTTGTCAATCATGTGTAATTTGTGCTACTAACAATTCAGGAAGAGGAATCCCTACTCCTCAAGCAGCTCACCCACCACCACAAAAACCATTTGACCAGATGGACTTCTGCCTGTCAGGATAGATGAGTTAGAGAAAAGGACAGAATAAATGGGACTGAAAAGAAGATATGAGAGCAACCAGGGAGGGGTTAAAGGGCCACATGTATTTCAGGAGGATA
>LKNJ01009528.1:0-12566 GCA_002120245.1 Maccullochella peelii | reverse complement strand
ACACTGAACGCCACGCAGGTGAACAGCAGGGCAGCTACACGCACCCACAGCAGCTGGGAGGTGGGAAATCACAATCAGTCAGGAGATGATAGTGACTTCTGTAGTCCAGCGAGGGTTAAGATGAGTCTTTAATACTGAATGTGGGATGTTGTGTTGGCTGCTTGTCACACACTCTGTCGATGTTTGTCACATATTCTGCAGAAAGACAATAAAAGAAGAGAGTAATCAGAATAAATTGAAGCGCAGTTTGGTGAGAAGATGATGTGATTTTGAAATATGTAGATGCACGCAAGGTAGTACTGCACAGTATATGGGTGAAATACAAGCATCCTATGGTGCTTTATTTCAACTTATTCTGTTTTCTTATAAATGATGTAGCCCCCACCTTAATAGTGCACCCATTAAGCCTGAACAGCCCATAATGAAGAAATGCTCAGTTGTCTAGTGTCCAGTCATAATTGCAGTCTTATTTGTTGTCAATAACATGCCATATTGGTGTGACATATTTTGCTAAATGTTATCAACAGGCATGTTTGTCTCTAGGATCATTAAAGCCTAATGTTTTGGGTAAATGACAAACAAGACTGATATCAAATGTTGAGAAACTGCAACACCAAAGCTGCTAATTTGATTATTACTGAGCTATTCATCCCTGATGGACATGTCTAGGCTCAAACTAAAGTCGTGTAAAGACTGAGGAATGTGTGAATAACCTTGGTTGGTAGCTGTGACCTGGGCAGCGTAGGTATTGTAATGGAAATTTCCTGTTTAACATTACTATTAAAGGTAAACATGATGTTGGCCTGATCGAAGATATGGCGCCAGTGGTCATTATTCCTAATCTGATCATAAACCACACCGACCTCAATATCCTTTAAAACAGAAAGCCATCTATGGGATTATACCGGTATTCAATGATTTATTGAAGGCAAGGGTAATTGTTCTGTGCACAAATTCCCCAGTACGAACACCCATATTTCCTGTAAAGAAAATTAGAAAAAAGGGACAGCCAGATGAGTGGAGATTTTTTCAGGATTGACAAGTGGTCAATAATGCAGTACAACAACGTGCACCAAATGTTCCAAATCCATACACATTCCTAAACCAACCACAAAAAGCAAGTGATGTCTTTTTTGGGAATGTGTTCCTACTGCAGATCCTTTATTCCAAATGATGCTGTCCTCGAGGCTCCTGTGAGTGATTGCACTTCAAGCCCATAGCAAAGTTACACGGACCCCCGACGCTGAACAGCATTTATTGGACTGAAACTAGCTTTGCAGACTACTCCAACTTTAGGATTTCCAATTTCTGACAGACCTTATACCCAGACTGTGGACGAACGGGGTGGGTACATGACATCTGTTCCGCTTCAAGAACACGGGGGAAGACAATGACCTGTAGCATATTTCTCTGCAAAACTTGACCCTATGGCTGCTGGCCTTCCCACCTGTTTGAGAGCTGTTGCAGCTGCAGAAAAGGCTGTAATGGCATCCAGAGATATTGTGGGCTATTCTGATCTCACTTTGCTTGTTCCTCATTCAGTGAAGTCTGCTCACCCAGACCTGACTTACAGGAAGTTCCTCTCCCAAACCCAGACCTAGAACTGTTTGTGGATGGATCAGCATCACGCAACCCACACACAGGGCAGAACCAAGTTGAGTTTTCCGTTGTAACAGCACATGACACATTGCTAGCTGAACCACTCCCTGCCTCACTGTCTGCACAAGCAACAGAGCTTAAAGCACACACGGAGGCATGGAAATTGGCTAAGGGTAAAACTGTCAACATCTACACTGATAGTAGATATGCATTTGGGGTTGCCCACGATTTTGGTACACTGTGGAAACATAGTTCTTAACCTCCTCTGGTAAGCCCATTTCACACCATACCCTTGTGTCTCAACTGCTTGATGCTATTCTACTCCCTAAGCAAATTGCAGTATGTAAATGTGAAGCTCACATTTTTAACACAGATCCTGTTTCACAGGGAAACGTCAAAGCTCATGCAGCTGCTAAGGCAGCAGTGAAACTTCCTCTAACTAATCACACCATGTTGTTTGTTTCGACACCTCTAACACCAACAGTTGATTTACAGGAACTTCAACTCAGGGCAGACGCAGCAGAAAGAGTCATGTGGATAAAAAGTGGATGTGTAAAAAGAGAAGGGGTTTGGTGCGGTCCCGATGATAAACCTTGTTTGCCCAAATATCTGTTTCCGCATTATGCCAAGTTGACACATGGGAGGGATCATGTGTCAAAAGGGGGAAGTTGTTAGTCTATTTGTCTATATATGCCTGTCTTTCCCCTTTGTGCTTGTCCGGTCATTTCCCTCTGTTGGCTGTTCAGAGCTCCTTGTTGCTTGAGTCTTATGTCTTGGTTTTTGCTCCATCCTCCGTGGTCCGTGAGTTGTACTTCTTCAACCTTTGGACTCTTTGTCATACTGGATTACATCTGTTTGTTTGTTCTGCTCACCTGAAACCACAACGCTCAATAAACCTTTAAACCGATACCACCCTTTGAGTATGTCTGCTTTTGGGTCCACTGCCAAACACTACAGCCCAGAACCTAACAATTACAATATATGGGTTTACTAAAGGCTTAACAAACTTTGCACAAACAGTTTGTCAATCATGTGTAATTTGTGCTACTAACAATTCAGGAAGAGGAATTCCTATTCCTCAAGTAGCTCACCCACCACCACAAAAACCATTTGACAATATTGAACTAACTCAAAGTGAAGGCAAGAAATACTGCTTGGTAAAGGATGCCCTACCTGTCCTGGCAGAAGGACCACTTCATGACCTACAGCCTGGAGATTGGGTAGTGGTAAAAGATCTACAGAGAAAGAGTTGGAGACACAAGTGGTGGCAAGGTCCCTACCAAGTGCTACTGACAACACAGACTGCTGTGAAGGTTGCTGAGAGAGCTACATGGATTCATGCGAATCACTGTATGAAAATTCCAGAACCATTTGACGACTTTTTATCCACAGTACACACACAGTAATTAAAGTGGGTCTGTGTTGACTGACACAGATAGAGGTGTAAGCCAAGCGCTGCCCTACCAGCACCAGAGAATCACATACTGCATATACATTCCAGAGACAAACATTGAATACCAATAACCTTGAGTTGCCACCGATGGACCGCAGACCTCCATGGCATCCATTTAGACTTCCAGGCCTATGTGGCTTGAGAGTAACTGTTTGTTGTCTCATTGTGTTGTCAATGTTAATTTTTTTTACCGTTGTTTTGTTAGCGTTTCCTGACTGGATTCCACCGTACCACGACCATGATACCAACTCTTCGACACATGAAGACAATGTGTAATGATGACATGTCTTCAGTCCTCGGACTTGACGTGTTTGATGTAACCTCGTTGTGTTGTAAGGTTGTCAGAAATGACAAAAAGGGGGGAAGTGTAATGGAAATTTGCTGTTTAACATTACTATTGAACAATTGCATAACCTTGCATCTACACAATCTATGAAGGTGAAACTCAGGGGCCTGATCTGTCACCCCAACTATGACTCCAGCTGCAGGTCATAAACCAGCTGTGGATCGTAAACCTCTGGCAGGAACTAATTAAGCACAGATGAGGGGGCTGACACAGACCTCCTGGGGTTCACAGACATCCTGACCACCTGTCTAAACAAAGCACCCTTTCCCTTTAAAAGGTCTTTAACACACAGTCTGGGATCAGACGTGTAGTGAACCTTCCCCCCTTGGGCTTACTAAAAGATGAGTATAAACAGACCACAGGGGGCCTGCGGTTGGAGAAGATCTAAAAGAGAAGCTGGAAGTTTACAGCTGGTTAACCTTTTTGCTTAATGAGTTGAATCAACAGACCAAAGAGGCGCTTCCCAGGAATCAAACCCCACAGCCAATAACTTGTCAATTCGGACAAGTCACAGGTCTGAGGAGTAGACATTCTGTCTCTCCACAAGGCATACTGTTGTTATGCTGATAAGATGGACTGCAAGTCTGAGTGACCAGGCCTGGTGAAAATCCCTTTGATCACACTCAGAAAGAGGGGGGTCTAAGGCCATCCTGAAGCTAAGAACATTCTGGAAAATCAAAGATACCTTCTCTGGAAATAGTGAATGGACCTCAACTGTATAGACTGAATGAAGAACACACAGAGTATAACTGTTTATACTCTGCAAAGACCGTCATCTTCCCCACACACACACACCTTCCCTTTCTCACACACACTTCTCCCTTTCTCTTTGATCTTAAGAGATAAGGAAAGACAGTCGCCAGAGGTGTTATAAAAATTCTCTAAATGCATTCTTGCAGAAAGGGGCTCTCAAGAAGCCCTGAATGCTAAAAAAAGTTTGGACTCTGATAAAGTACCTTGCCAAATTAATCAACAATGTTAATAATGTTGTTAATTCGTGTCTACCCCGTTTTAAGATGATCAGTTCAATTCTGGTGTTTCTAACATGAATATTGTTATATATTATTATATATATACCAAGTTATAAAATCTTAATCTTATAAAGTCTAACGCCCTGTTTTAACACGGTACAACAGTGCCCTCTATTGACCATGTGTTTGTGAGTTTTACCGTACCTGTAATTTCAAGATTCTGAACTATAAGAGCATGTAAAGAACTAAAACTTCAAACTGATGCCATTTGTTTACTTAACGATGTTGATGATGATGTTATTTTGTTTAGTGAGTAGGAAATTATGATTTAGATTATGATTAACCATGTTTGAGACACGAATCATGTGGAGCGCCATATGTTGATTTTATGTTTTGATACTGACAGTGTTACATACAGGTATGTGGTATTGACCATAGTGATGGAGATGTCTGACATTTTTGCACACACACACATATATATATATATATATATATATATAGTTTAGAAAGTAGATGTTAGGGTTGTGCTGGGGACCCAAGTGCAAACACGGAGACTGCTTCAGGGGTAAAGATAAACAAGGTTTAGAGCTCAGATTTCAGGCAACAGCAGCAGGTAACGGAGCCAGGAATCCCACTGGCTGGAAGATGGCGGAAATGCTCCGGAACAGACAGTAACAAAACCAGAACTGAAGCGACGACTCTGAAGACAAACAAAAGCACAAGGTTATTAGGAAACCAACAAGGTAAGTACAACATGGGTTCTTGGTAAGCTAGGACGTGGTCTGACAAACAGAGACTACGATCTGGCAGTGATGCACTGCCAGAGCTGGGAATAAGTACTGCTCAAGAATGAGCGGAGTGATTGCAGCTGATGTGGCAGCAACCACACCTGTCCTCACTCAATTCATTACTGCCCGTTAGACGAGCTAGAGGGGCCGGGCTGCTCCTCCGGAGGCGGGGCCCGAGCACCTGCTGGAGCTGTCATAACANTATATATATATATATATAACTTAGAAAATAGAGTAGTAGCCTAAACCACGTTTATTTCAAACAAAGGAACAGGCCATGAGGCTGGGTGCAAAGAATGCCTTCGGCCGTCAGCCACGCCCCTTTTGATGTCTAATCAAAAGCTATCGACTCTCATTGCTCACTCTCTTGTCTTTTCAACGCTCTTTCAAGCCGCTTCTTTCCCCGTGCTCCACCTCTTTCAAGTCTTGCACATTCCTCTTTTTCAACTCTCTTCGCTTCAAGTAACTCTTCTCTTAATTTTTCTCCGGAGATTTTAGATTTAATTTTTCTTAGATTTTCAGATTGTGTAATTTTTTCTAGTCGTCTAAAGTGCGCGTATTTTTACTTAATTAAGCAAACTCCAGTCTCGGTAACGTCTGTGTAACTCTAGTTAACTCTGCTTTCATCACGGCTTCAAGGATAGTGTCGACAGGCCATCGAAAACAATTTTTCTAGTTATTTTGAAAGATTTGTAGTTAAGAAGAAGCTAGCCGAGCTACTATTCGAACCAGCAGCATCTCCAGCAACCAAGACCAGCAACTACAGCCCTCCTGCCGAGACCTTTACGGAGGCCGCGTGTGCCAAAGACTTTGTACCACATTCGCAGAAGACCCAACTACCACCAGGCGTGGTGAACCAAAACAACAGAGAACCCTCGAACCGCGCTGAAGAGGACGTGGATCGAAACCAAAGCAGAAGCGACAGTTGACGGTCCCTCCACCAGGAAACGTCGTCGGACATCGCTGGCGAAAGGCTCGCCCTGTCACCCCTCGTGCTTCAACCGGGTTTCCCCTTCAGAACACGGCACGTGGGACCGAGCCCAGCGACGGTTCTGGTCGCACTCGAACACTACACGTGGGACTGGGTCAAACGACGCTTCTTCCCCTCCAGAAGATGGCACAGGACGGATTGGCAAAAGTAGGCAAACACGCAACTACAGCTGTTGTTGGATCAGAGTTGATGTCGAATAAGAGCTCAGAATATTATGTTTAGATCTTAGGAAAGTAATTAGCAAACTAGCGTTCCCTCGTTCTTTTTCTAAGCCACACATACTTCCATTACTATCGCCAAAGGTAACCATCTCTTGAAACTGCTATTCAAATAACCTTTTATTTTATTTTCTCTTCTTTCTGTTTATTTTCTTTATTTTATTTCATATCATATCATTAAGCTTTCTATCGTATATTCACACTATTGATTTGTTAAGACNTACTATCGAAAAGTAACCATCTCTTGCCACTGCTATTCAAATAACCTTTATTTTATTTTCGCTTCTTTGTTTATTTTCTTTGTTATTTCATATCATATCATTAAGCTTTCTATCGTATATTCACACTATTGATTGGTTAAGGCATTTAGCTATTAATAAGTGTTGTTTATCACACCGTCTGACTGTAGAGGTTTTTATTCAAAGTAAGGATCAAAGATCAATGTGTTTAGAATTTACTCCTTTAGATAATAAGACTGATCAATTTTATTTTATTTTAGTTTAAACTTTTATTTTCCTTCAACCGAAGGTGGTGCCCCAGGTTTTTAATAATATAATAATAAATATCTAAGAGGTAGGTTCGCTACACTCCACAGACATCCGACGCTTTCAGCTCTTCACTTTAACTCACAGGCTTTATGGACGTCAAGTCGCGTTTATTTTTAGAGCACATTTAAAGAGATGACCAATGTTTCATCATCATTTATTCACTCAGTCTGTTTCTGTTTTATCACTTCAGATAGGAAGCGCTTTAACTTCCAGTGTTTCCACTCTCTCTCTCTGTGTGTGTGTGTGTGTGTGTGTGTGTGTGTGTGTGTGTGTGTTTACCTGCCAGCAGTCTGCAGACCGGCAGGTGTATGGACACTTTGTCCTGAGACACCTGGTACCTGAACGTCTCCACGCAGTGACCGGCCAGACTCAAGCTGATTGGCTGCTCACCGTCCGGCAGGCCGCTGTGACAGTGACTGAGCGCGCTCAGACACTTCCTGTAGGCCTCGATCAGCACGTGCTCCTGACACACAGAAAAACACACACATATACATATATAAATGTATATAACAAACATTCATATCTATAGTTAGTAACTCAGTCAAACTCAGCAGTGAAACACGTTATCTTTATTTATTAACATATAATATAAAAGAGGAAGATCTGTCACACCTGTCACCTGCACCTCCAGCTGTGTTTCTGGTTTTGTCTCTCAGAGACAGACTGGACTCACAGGGTTAATGACATCACTTCAAACAGCTGGTGGAACAAAGCTGGCAGACTGATGACGCAAACCCACACAGATACCTTATAGGTGATCTACAGGTGTGTGTTGTGTGTTGTGTGCAGTAGTAGCAGTAGCAGTCTCACATCAGTGGAGCACCACTCCTGGATCATGGAGATGATGTGAGTCAGTTTCATCTGCAGAGTGAACGCTGCCTCCCACTCAGGCTCCATCTCTATGTGCTGCCCCACCTGTCTCACCACCGGGTCCATACCCTGAGAGAGTCAGACAGGTTCACAGAGAGTCACAGACAGGTTCAGACAGACAGGCTCTACTTGTCCAGGTAAGCATCAGGTGTGTGTTACCTGCATACACTTGAGCAGCTCCAGAAAAGCGTCCAGACCTTCTAGAAATTTCAGTCTGAGCTGATCGCTCCACTCAGAGGGACGACTGATCAGGACATACCTGCACACACAAACTGGTTTCACTGGGGCTACTAGTGGAACTGCTATACGACTAGTATACACAGGATAACTGGTGGAACTGGTTTTACTCATGTCAGTAGTGTAACTGCTGTATAACTGGTATAAACTGGTTTATAACTATTATAAAACTGGTGTATAACTGATATATAAACTGGTCCTAACTTGAGGTCTCCAATGAGGCTCTGGACCCGTCCGAACTTGAAGGCCTGCTGGGCGGTGTAGCGGTCGAACTGGAAGCGTCCCTGCAGGTCTCTGTGACGGAGGTGATCCACAAAGGTCCTGATGATAGTCGTCATCAGGTTCTCCTCCACCATAAGCATCCTGGCCTGCAACATGCACAGATGCCACATAGGTGATTTTAACCCAAAACATAATGTACTATGTGAACAGCAATACGGTTTTAAAACTGGTACAACTACTTCACCTTGAAGGAGGAATTAACTGCAACAGAACATTACAAATAAACAACAGGAGCAGAATGAGATAGTATCAACTGTGGCTTACTGCTGAAGAAATTATAAAGACATGAAATTAGAAGGGTTGCACACTGCTGGTTAAGTAGCTACCTGGAAAATATGTAGAATTATGTTCAGATTACTTATTACAGGTTACTCATGGTGTTCCTCAAGGCTCAGATAAATGACTGGTTGTGGTCTCATGTCTGCAGCGCTCAGTGTTGTACGTTTCAGGTGAACTACAGGTGAACTTCTGACAAGGGGATGCATCGAGTACCACGAGTCCTGTATCATGCTTTTTACTGAGACGTGGTTACACCCAGAGATCCCTCACACATCCGCTCTGACGGAAGCGGACTCTGCCGTACATAAATCACAAGTGGTTCAGATGGCACACAGTCCAGGAGAAAATTCTGATGTGTGTTATGTGCGAGAGTTTGGGAATATCCTCCTCTGCTCTGTTTATGTACCTCCCAATGGCGATGCCTCAAGGCATTCATCATGGGAGATCTTCATCACCGCAACTTAAACACTGCATTGCCAGGTTTTGAACAGTATTTTAAATGTGATACCAGGAAGAACTGGACTTAAGACAATGCTGTGGTAATGTAAAACATGCACTCTGACCACAACACTGTTCACCTGATCCCCACATACAACACAGCCCTAAAGAGCAGCAAAGCCCTGGTTAAATCTATCAATGCATGGACAGATGACAGCATAAAAACGCTGAAAGGTTGCCTTGTATCCAGACTGGGATATCTTCTTTGGAGAACCGAACCTGGACAATGCCACAGATTACATACAATTCTGTGTTGACACTGTGATCCCAAAAAAAGACAATAAAAGTCTACCCCCAAAACAAACCTTACATCACAAGTGAGCCCAATGGTTTGACATTCGCTGCTGAATGTGACATGGTGCTTGATGGTATTGCCACCGATTATGTTGACAAGTGGTCGAGCCTAAATCCATCAAAAAGGTCCTTAAGCAAATCAACATCAACAAGGTCACAGGTCCAGACAGTGTCTCCGCTTTTCTATTAAAGACATGTTGACACCTGCCTGGTGGTCAGAGGTCCCTAGACTCCCACACTGCACCGACACAGTGAAAAAAGGCAATCATCACAAACCCTGTCCACAGGAGAATAATGGTTTTAGACCTATTGCTCTAACCTCTGTTGTGGTGAAGTGTACGGAGAAGCTCATGGTGAGCAAACTCCAGCTGGATGTAGGCCCACAGCTAGATCCCTACCGGTTTGCATACACACACCAGAGAGGCACTGATGATGCAACCAACAGTATAGTGCACCCAAGACGCGTTTCCACCCAAAGTACACAGAATTTTTAGTCAAGGAACTAAAAGGTTCCTTCAGCCCGCTGTTGTCTGTGTTTCCACCGTGGTCTAAAGACCCATGAATATTAGGCAAATTAGTCCGCTGATGTATGAAAGTTCCTGCGGTGGAAACACGGCTCTAGTGACTAAACACCTCCTCGGGCCTTTGCTAGACTGCCGTTTGTAGAATTCAGCTCAGCCTTTAACACACTACAGCCTCACGTTCTCCTGAAAACACTGCAGCTGATGAATGTCAACCCCTTCACTATTAAGTGGTCCCACTCACTCCTCAGCAGCCGTACCCAGCAGGGTGAACAGGATCTTGTCTGGGGTGCGTGAGTGCACCAGTCCTGTTCACCCTGTACACTAATGAATGCACATGCAGCCCCGCTAACAATTACATGATTCAGTTTTCTGATGATACAGCCATGCAGGGTCTCATGTCTGACCCATCAGACAAAGCTGTACGCAAACATGAGTCCAGTGGTGCGACAAACACTTCCTCACCCTCAACGTCAAGAAAACACAGGAGATTCAACCCCAAATCCATTGGAGACCACTCACCAGTGGTTATCCATGACCAGAACATGGCCCAAGTTAACTCCTACATTGACAACAAACTGACATGGAGCGTTCAGGTGGAAAATGACTACATTAGGGTCCAACAGTGGCTACAGAGGGTCTTTGTGTCAACCAGAACATGTTGCTCCTCTTCTACCATGCGGTTGAGAGCATCCTGCGGTATGGCGACCTCATTTTCAGTGTAAAATGTGTTGATTGGTAGCAGAACGTGCATGTACTGTAGGTACTGTGTGTGCATGTGGACTAGTGTAATGTGTATGTACTGTATGTATGCACTGTTTTAACAGCAGAGACGGTCCAAGACATAGTGTTCGGCACATCGTTGTTTGTAGGACGTGGATGGATTAAAATATATCTTATCTGCAGATGATCAATGAAACCTCACAGAGGTCACTGATTAGCTACTCCTCTGTCATGAGTTATCATATTTGACTTCACAGTTCTAATAAAATGCATTTTGTAACCATTTCTTATAGGCAAATCTAAAGTCTACATGTTTATATAACCCATCATAAACCTTGGCTGCAACTATTCACAAATAAATCCTCATTTTCAAACAGTCCTGCTTATTCTGAAAAAGAAAATGTGCAATGCATCAATATTTGAAACTACTTTGAGGGGCACGTAACTGGAAGTAGGAAGGAAAGTGAAGGGTTAAAGAGGTGAACTTGTGGAGCAGCTGTAGTTTCTGTAGTGAGGAACATTTCTCACCTCCAACACAAACAGTCACACTGAACTCACCAGCGACGGGACTGTGAATATTTGTACTGACAGGTCAGTGATGGAGAACTCACGGTCGTGGTCGTCGCTCACGTAGTCGCACTGCAAGCGTTCATAACTCTACCAGCAGGAGAGAGAGAGACAGGCAGAGAGAGAGAGAGACAGGTGTGTGAAGGTGCAGAGGAGGTGGAGTACTCACCATGGTCGGGACGGTGAAGAGCTGAACAGACAGTGAGGTCACGGACACCACTCGCTCGTGGTCGTCCTCCATAAAATCTGTCTGGAGGCGTCTGTAGTTCTAGAGGGGGGGTGACATTTCACCTCTGGGTCAGAGGTCGCTGCTGCCGGGCCGGCTGACCCCCAACCTCCCCCCGCCCAATCACAACCAACCCAAGCCCCAATATTAAACCCCAACAGACCCTGATAGACTCAAACATCTTGATGTTTCCAGACATTAGCCTGAACCCTTCCTTCACTGCAGATACTTTAAACCAGAGGTTTCCAAAGTGTGAGGCCGGGGGGGAAGAAATGAAGGGGGGTGTGGACAGAGAGAGGGAGGTGAGGCCTCCTCCTCAGAGTCCGAGTCAGATCTGAACTCTCAGACATGAAACTCATGTTGAATCATTCAGTGAGACTTCCACACTGATCATTATCAGATCATCATCTCTGATGTCCGTCCAGAAAGAACAAAGTAGTTTCTAACTTTTCAGTATCACAGTAATCCAGTGATGGCGGTCTGCGCATCCATGGAGTACACTGCGCATCCATGGAGTACACTGCGCATCCATGGAGTACACTGCGCATCCATGGAGTACACTGCAGACAGGAGCTGCTGATGGAGACACTCTGAAAACCACTGCCATTAAAGCATCAGTCATGGCAGCTGGCACTGTTGACTGAGGCTGACGATCAATAACATGTTCTTCAACATAAACAACATGTTTGATAAAGAAATATTTTACAGTGTAAACATAAACTTGATCAGACCACATACACACTGATACTGATTGATCTGTTGATGTCATGGACCAGCTGATGTATTAGTCGGGAACTATCACGTCGATCAGATATCTGATCTCTCCACCAGCAGGAGTCCTGTGTGTCTCCAACAATTCAGCTTAGTTTCCTCTTCAGACACACCGAGGAACTGAGAGAAGGATGACATCACGATGACATCATGTTTCATGAATAAACTGACTCACTGGGTCAGTCAACATGTTTCCACTGGATGTTGGATTATTGCAGAAAACAACAGTTTATGATACTAACCCTATCCTTCACAGATGAACTCCACTTTTATGATGTTTGAAGCATAAATGCAATCTGCAGAAGTAAAAAGCTAACGTTAGCCTATAAACCAACTACACCACGGTCACATGACTTCAGCGTCACCACCACTGAGCTTCACACC
>LKNJ01009524.1:0-12454 GCA_002120245.1 Maccullochella peelii | reverse complement strand
GGTCCGATCTAACAGAAGAGCTACTGTAGCTCAAATTGCTGAAAAAGTTAATGCTGGTTCTGATAGAAAGGTGTCAGACACAACACACACAGTGCATCGCAGTTTGTTGCGTATGGGGCTGCATAGCCGCAGACCGGTCAGGGTGCCCATGCTGACTCCTGTCCACCACTGAAAGTGCCTACAATGGGCATCAGTGAGCACCAGAACTCAGGGTTTGTAAAGCTTTTTTAACCAAAAATTTCCAAACTCTCGAAGCCTTTATCATCACATCTATATTTTTACTATAAATGCAATTGCAAAAAATAAAGTTTACAGAATTCCTTTACACCCACAGCAATCAATGTATATTGTCAATTTGTTTATTTTACCAGCTGTTCATATTCATTTTGACTGTACGTTTTGATTATGATTATATAATGCTTCCTAATTTCTGCTTGCAATGCGCTGGGTCTGCAACGTTCTGAAACCTGCCAGTTTACACCAAAGCGACTAGACGAGACGGCGTATCATTTGCATAGCAACGACTCTTTGTACTTCCATTTTAACTGCTGGCTGTTCAGGAGTTTTTTGCAGCTGGATATAATTTGCAGCGTCTTAAAATATGAATAAGGATAGTGATAGTGAGTTACTTGCTAGTTGCATTTTTAGTATTGATGAAACGGCGAAAACATAAAAAACCGAGAGGGTCGAGATGACCAGCTGACTTTGCTACAAGCTGATTGGCTGTTGAAATAAGTGACGTGCCTTACGTTCTAAAACCAACCGCTGGCATTTTGAAAAGCTGAGTCGCAGGCGACGCCATCAGCCGGCTTGACTCGAGCTGAGATGAACCAGATCGCACCGCTGCAACTTTTCCCTCCGCCGTTCTAAAACAGTTTCGTCTCGTCGCGAATCTTTGGTCTGAACTGGCCTTTAGATTATGTTGAAAATCAAGCATTTTTAAAGGCGTATATTCGAATTCAAGCATATTCCTAACCTTGAAAACATAACAGTTAAAATTAAGCATTTTCCAAACTTTCAAGACTTTGTACGAACCCTGAGAACTGGACCACAGTGCAAAGGAAGAAGGTGGCCTGGTCTGATGAATCACGTTTTCTTTTACATCATGTGGATGGCCACCTTACCTGGGGAAGACATGGCACCAGGATGCACTATGGGAAGAAGGCAAGCCGGCGGAGGCAGTGTGATGCTTTGGGCAATGTTCTGCTGGGAAACCTTGGGTCCTGCCATTCATGTGGATGTTACTTTGACACGTACCACCTACCTAAACATTGTTGCAGAACAAGTACACCCCTGCATGGAAACGGTATTCCCTAACGGCAGTGGCCTCTTTCAGCAGGATAATGCGCCCTGCGACACTGCAAAAATGGTCCAGGAATGGTATAGGAACACGACAACAAGTTCAAGGTGTTGACTTGGCCTCCAAATTCCCCAAATCTCAATCCAATCAGAGCATCTGTGGGATGTGCTGGACAAACAAGCCAGATCCATGGAGGCACCACCTCAAAACTTACAGGATTTAAATGATCTGCTGCTAACGTCTTGGTGCCAGATACCACAGCACACCTTCAGAGGTCTAGTGGAGTCCATGCCTCGACGGGTCAGGTCTGTTTTGGCAGCAAAAGGGGGACCTACACAATATTAGGCAAGTGGTTATAATGTTATGGCTGATCGGTGTGTGTGTGTTATATATATATATAAACATTTTACATTTTAATTGTTAGGTGTTAAAATTTGCAGTTTGCAGTGATGCATTTATTGATCCAACAGTTAGAAATAAACAAGAAACAGTAATTCAATCAATGATTAAAAGAACAATGAAAACTGATGCAGCCAAACACCTAGGGTGATTTAAAATTTTTTATTTAGATATAAGTGCAGGGAACAAATATAAATAAAGAGTAGGTCTAGACCTGCTCTTTATGAAAAAGACGCGAAGTGAAGTGACGCGAGTTACTGAAACAAAGTAAAACTATAATTAATAAAAATAAAACAATTTGTTACAATGATTGACTGGGACATTTGAAAGTAGAATTCGAGACAGTTGCAGGACACTGAAGAGAAAAGTTAATTTCGAGCCCTGACTGGGACGCTTGATGGAACTGAGCCATTGTTAATAAATTTGTATCACCTGTGCTTTTCCTGCTATGACAAGTCAAAACGCCATGAAAAAAGGTCTGTTGTGTTAAGCCCATAGTGTTAAGAGGGTGTACCTGGTCATTGAGCCAATTCTGTCCATACAGAGTGCCCAGATCATCCATGGTCAGAACATGGCGTTTGTAGTTGACTCTGAATGTTTTAGCCAGGGCTGATCCTGACGAACGCTGGAAGGATTGTATTAGGTGCTGGACCACCGCTTTCCTAATGAAGAACACATCAAACACAGACACATTACTAAGTTATTTACTTAATTGATTTACCTACATAGTGTCACTTCAGAAGTAATCCCCCCACACATACACACACATTTAATAAACCATCCAGATACCCTAATGAATGTTATGAATGTTATAAATTAATAGATGAATGTAGAATTCTTCTGCCTGTTAACCTACAAACCGACAGTGCCAAATGACAAGGCATTGTAATTCTCATTTAACTCCTATTGGCTCACATGCATTATGTGAAACATGTTTCTGATAATTGCACTGTATGCATTTGGAATGAATGAAAAGTTAGGGAGACTGATGTGCAATTATTGTGGCTTTCCAGGGTGCATTCTGACTTCGGGGGGTAACTTACTTCAAGACTGCTATAATTATATTAACTTTTTAAATAGGCATTTTTCTGCTCGACTGTGCTCCGTCTGCTGTGTTAGGTTAACGTTTTTTGCCTAAACTGTGTGCTGTTCTAGTGGTGTTAGTAGATTTAATCTGATGGCAGGTTGCTCTTGTTGTGTCAGTTGACTATAATCCAGTTTAGTCTCCTGCCTGGGCTTTCTCTGTAATATATTATAATATATAATAATATTAACCATTGGTATTAGTAAATTGTGCTGTCAGGTAGTTTTTCAGATCAAAGGCAAAAACATAAAAACACAAATTAAAATAATGAAAACTGCGACCCAATCTGGATAAGTGTGTATTAGAATAACCAGACATCATTTAAAAAAAAAAAAAAAAAGAGATACAACTGTTGAGCTTTTCAAATCTAATTTATGCATTTTAAGGAAGAAATAGATGCCTTCATCCAAGGTTAGAGCATGGCATCAAGACACCAACAGAGAGAACAGAGAGAGAACAGAGAGAATAAAAAATTAATTTGATAGTTTATTAGCTCATATATAAAGGGTTTGTATTCTTAACCATCCACTTGAGTATTAGGAATTGGAGTCTTCATGCCACATTGGTCCCACAGATGAAGGTATATTTTCCGCTATAAAATTCCTTCTTTATCCCTTTCATGACCTCAAGTGATTTTAACAAACAGAAGGTGTGCTCCTATTTCTTTCTTCTTTTTCTTCATCTGTTATTTCTGGATGCTTTGAGCATCACAGTTTAACCTTCTCTTTACTGGTTTGGAAGCTCAAGCATCAGCAGTGGATATCTTTGAGGATTATTTTGTTTTTTTCATTTTTGGATGATTTCGGTGAGTTGATATGGTGAAAGAAAGTTAATACATTTGCAATACACGTTGCATCATAATACTGTCTTCAATGATTTGAATCAATTTTATCTATTATATTAATAAATCATAAAACTACACACAAGTATTTGCAGTAATAACAAAATAATAGAATTTACTTAAATAAAAGCCCTAGATAAACTGCTTTACTTAAAGCAAACAGTTAAAGCTGGGGTAGGCAAAAATCTGAGCAACCTATGCAAAACCTTTCGCCTCTCTCTGCTGCCTTGTGTCACTCCGCTAAGCCCCTCCCACCAAACCCACAACTTCGACCAGCAGCCGCAGGAGGCGGTTACCCTGCAAAACCACCACGCCGTGAGCCTCACCGAGACCGCGGTCCCTCCTGCTGCGACTTGTCTTTTTTATTATTATTAAATGGCCAATATTAGTGCCAAAATGATTAGTCCATTAATCATTTAATCGAGGGAACAATAAAATGACAAGGATAGTTTCTTACACAGCAAGGTGAAGACCACTGTGTGTGTTTTGTAAATTATAAAGCGTGTTGTGAATAAATCATGGTGTAGTGGAGAACAGTTGGGTGATGTATTTTAATTTTGAAGGATTGATAGTTTACCATTTGTGAGGAAACAAACTGTTTTTCTCTGTTTCATAACAGATGAATTAATCCATAATAAAAGTATTTGCAGCACTAGCTGGTACGGTTCCAAAACCTTGTTAAATCATTTTATCCAACTAATTCTTCTATTAGTTAAACACCATATAACCACACACAGAAGAAGTGACCAAACACTGTAACTGACCTGTGTGGCTGTGAGAAGCTCTCACTGAAGATGTCCTGAAGCTTCTCCACAATGTCATCCACATGGATGGGGATCAAACTGCCATACTGCTGTAGAGACTCTTCAAGAATACCTCGAGACAAAAGAAAGACATTATGATTAAACCATCATCTATACGAAAGCCGGACAAGCATACTATGGTGTCTATTCAAGAAGACCAACTCTTTACCATTTTTTTGCATCTAATTCAAGCATCTATCAAAGACAAAAGGCCAAAAAGAAAACCATTATCTATCTTGCAGTTTAAAAAAATAATAATAAATAAATAAATAAATAAAACCTTTTACATTTTTCCTATCTGCACCTGATGTGTATCCACACCAAAATATGAATCACTTGTGGCTTGGGTCTTGGTTTAACATTACAATAAATTAATCTGAAAACAAGTTAACAAGCAAACAAATGGGATGAAAAACGCTAATATGGACAAAAATCCTGTTAGACACAAAACCAGCAGCTTTAAATATAGCTGACCTACTCTCAACAACAGTAGTTTTAAATTTATCTGACCGACAAGGAACATGAGCCAATAGCCTCAGTCTCTGATCCATACCAGTCACGCAACTCATGTGTTCCTCAGTAAGGGCCAGCTCCACTGGTTTGACCTCCACTTCTCGTCTCCCTCTGTCCTCTTGCTTGTCTGAAGAGCAGCCATTTATTTGTTTATCTGTCAGAGAAAAAGAAAGAAATTGCGCAGACAATTGTTTTCTCTGTGCAGATTCTAAAACTTCATTCCCAAAGCGCAATCTGGTGAAGGTAAAATGTTGTATAATGGTATAACTTACAGGGATGCAAACAGGTCAGGGGTAAAAAAGGTGAGAACATTGCGTGGATAGAGAAAACTGCCACAACTAGGGGGCATGCTCCCCCGGGAGAACATTTTGAAAGACAGTCGCGTTACATGCTCTTTTCTAGTTATTTTTAATTATATTCGCATCTGCCTGATAACTAATTCTAACCGCCATTATCGAGTAAAACAACACTCCATAAAACACATAAAAGGAATCAATAGATGTGGGAGCTGAATACATCAACAAGACAAAAACAAGAAGACAACAAGAAGATAAAAAAAAGTATGTTGGAAATTAGCTTATAGTAGCTTCTTTATTAACACTATTCCACTATCAGGCATGTAATTTGTAAAATTCATCTATGTATAATATAACAAATGAAAAAGTGAATTCTGTCTTTGTTTACTATAATAGAACTACAGTAAAACTATGAAAAAAAAAAGACATCTAACATTGTTTAGAAAATTTACATCAGAGT
The DNA here is from genome assembly GCA_002120245.1 of Maccullochella peelii. NCBI lineage: Eukaryota > Metazoa > Chordata > Actinopteri > Centrarchiformes > Percichthyidae > Maccullochella > Maccullochella peelii. The sequence goes on along the minus strand of LKNJ01009524.1, from coordinate 6,758 downwards.
TGCCATATTTCAAGACCAAGTTAATAAATAAATTGCAGATAATTTAAGGTCAGAAACATTTTCACAGCACACCTTTAAAGTCAGTTTAACGTTGTCAATGTCTACATTGTATTAATCAAATATAGAAACTATATCAGTAGAAGTCTTCAAACCACATAAATGCACACTTGAAGGCACACTGTAGCGGGGCTCAAGCACTTTGACCATATGCTTAATTCTGTATTCTCTACGACCAAGTATGGTCTCATATGTGCAGCGATAAACACTCCTGTAACATTAGTTATTACTTTGGCAGGTCCAAATCTGCAGTGAGAGGCTGCCTGAATGTTGTGGGGAGAAGGACTTGCCTTCCAGTCTGGTTTTGTCTAGTTCGCTAATCGACACATTCGGGTGATGCTATCGTAAAAGACATGTTCGAAATGTTTACTTTCCACCGACATACCTGACTTCAGTTGAACAATATCGGCATACAATATGACACTAATCGTCCATTTTCACTATAACTAACTAGGAACTAAATGTGGACAGTGGATCTAAATGTCACAGGAAAATCCTCCAGCTCTGGTCTCTCGCTGAGGCAGCGACACTACATGAGCTTGGTGAACGTGGCTAACCGGGCTAAGCTGACCAGCATACTACAGCTGATCGATAGACAGCAACTGGTGTGCTGCCAAAACTTTCCACTGAAAACTCGGGCTCTAGAATTTCTGTAGTAATTGTTTGGGTCACAGAGTGCACCAAACCGAACGTCCTGTAACGAACGGTTATAATGTCATGTGCTCAGTCCTTGTTCTTCTGGACCTTAGCGCTGCCTTTGATACAGTCAATCACAACATTCTGTTAGACAGGCTGAGGCACTGGGTAGGAATATCTGGTACAGCCTTAAAATGGTTCTCTTCATACCTGTTAAACAGGAGGTTCTATGTCTCCATTAATAACCACAAGTCATCTTTTGCTCCTGTCAAGTATGGTGTCCCTCAGGGGTCAGTTTTGGGACCAATTTAATTTTCTCTGTACATGCTTCCCTTAGGACATATTATCCATAGACATGGTGTTTCCTTCCATTGTTATGCCGATGACACGCAGATCTACCTGCCCGTTAGAGCCACTGAGTTCCTGGCATGCTGAGTTCACTACATGACTGCCTATGTGATGTCAAAAACTGGATGTCTCAACATTTTCTCCCGCTTAACTCCAGCAAAACAGAGATTGTTATAATTGGCCCCCAGAAGATAGCAAAACAAATCCTGCCATGTGCTGGTTCCCACACATCAAAGCCTGTTGCAAAGAATCTTGGCGTTTGGTTTGAAAGTTAACTTAAGCTTTGAGCTGCACACAACAAAACTTGTGCAGTCTTGTTTTTATCATCTTAGAAATATAGCCAAAATATGATCCATTTTATCTTTTAATGACACAGAGACAATTTTACATGCCTTCATCTCCTCACATCTAGACTATTGCAACAGCCTCTTCACCTGCCTCAACCAAAAATCTATTAATGGACTCCAGAATGTACAGAACTCAGCTGCCAGGCTTATAACAAAATCCAAGAGAAGTGACCACATTACGCCTGCTTTAGCCTCCTTGCACTGGCTCCCAATATGTTTTAGAATAGATTTTAAGATTTCACTGTTGACTTTTTTGGCTCTCCATGGCCTTTCTCCATCCTACATATCTCACCTCCTAGTTGCATACAAGCCAGTACGTAGCCCGAGATCCTCGGACAGAGGTCTTTTATCTATTCCTGAAGCACAGCTAAAAACTAGAGGTGACAGAGCGTTTGCAGTCAGAGCGCCAAAGCTCTGGAACGAGCTGCCAAGGAAATCAGGTCGGCAGAATCAGTGACCACTTTTATATCATTTCTTAAAACATACTCAGCTTTTCCTGATTTTTTGTTTCATTTGTTTTATTAGTTTTTTGTAATTGGTTCATTTGTTTTAATTGTTAATCTATCGGAAAACCTTGTTGTGAAGTTCTTGCCTTGTGTGAAGCACTTTGTAACATGGTTTTAGAAAAGTGCTCTATAAATAAAAAATATTATTATTATTATTATTATTATTATTATAATATTCTACACTGTATTGTGAGTGTATGCAAAGCCTGATATATCTTATTCCTCAGTACTATAGAGCTGCATTGTTATCCAAAACCTACTGAAAGCAGATCACTGAGTCACAACATTACACTGGGTGACATGTTCCTTCATTACCATGACCACATACACCGTAGTTAGGACTAACAAGTTTTTTTGTCTTTTCATGTAACTTTTTTGATAATAAAAATATAGAAGTGTGCCATTTTGAATATATTCTGTCAACATCAACTAGCCTTCTTTACAAGTAAATGTAGTGTATGTCAGTACCTCTCTCATACTCTGTGAACCCCTCATTGTTGCCGTCATCCTCTCCATCGGTGTATGGCGATTGCCGATACCTTTTTATCTTCTTCTGCTTGCCGTACAGATTGTACCTTTGCCCTCTGCGGCTCCACCGGTGCCCTTGGGAGCATATCCACTGGGCCCGCTGGCGCCAGCTCTTCCAGTGCTGGGTGAGCCGAAATCCAAGGCCTCCATGGGATCGCAAACGCTGCCAGCGCCTGAGCCTCCTCAGAGCCCTGTACCTGCTCAGGTGGGACCTGAACAAGTCCCTTGCTTCAGCCTGGGAGACAGTACCCTCTACAGTGACATCACCACCTTCTTCTGCCTTCTGTTGTGGTCCATAATGTTGGTGTTGTTGTGAATGAGGGTGCTGGGACGACTGTGAGGTAAAGTCTGGAATCTCCCACTCCACCTCTGCCTGGTCTCCTTCCTCTTCCACCTCCTCATTGTTTTCCCAACCCTTACCCTCAAAATCACCCTCCTCTCCCCTCCCATCCAGATTGTTTTCTTCTTCCTCATCACCTATTGCCTCAATCCTACCCATCCCATCCTCCTCCTGGTCTACATACTCGCCTGTCCACACCTTCTCTTTCTGCCCCAGCCTGAGGTGCATGGGGCTGGGTACACTGTGGCCTGACACTGGAACTATGAGGTGGTCTCCAGGAATCCCACCTAAACACAAACATGAGCAGTGATTAACTATCAGCTGTGGTCAACTATGTGCCATCATGACCCAAAAGCCTTCAGGTGTTAATTTCAACCAAATACTACTGGTCGTTCATTTCACTTAACACAAGTACTGTGTTTAGTTAAGATACAAATGAAGAGACTGTTGGACTTCGACATCAGAGCAGACAGTTCATAGATAAAATGCTAAGAGCAAATCATCATCATTGAAAAACTGGTACTAGGAAAAGTTTGCCTTATTTGCTTGTAAAACAACTTCATAATCGAATAACAAATAATCAATTATCAAAATAATTGCAGATTCTGGACTAAATGACTGATTTGACCATTTCAGTTCTACTTTAGCGTTCAGAATTTTCGAGTAACTAAACCTAATTAGATTTGATAATGGATTTGAAAGTATTCAGATTCAATAAGCAGATTCGATTGAATATAATAAAACGTTATCAAATCCTAACCATAATAGTGATTCTCTTCCCTATAACTTTAACTGGCTGTTGGCATTTGCAATTTGAATTTTTTTATATTCATTCCAGTTAAGATAATCTGAAGAATTAATAAAGAAAATAATTTGCAGATTAATTAATATAGAAAATAACAATTAGTTGCAGCCTAAACACAGTGAATATGATCGATAGCTTTTGGACTGTCCGGGTCTCTTTTCCACCAAAAGCCTGCACTGTTAAAACAATTTGCTATTGGTCAACACTGACTTTTTGTGTCACAGTTTAACAGTATGCAAAAGCACCTCACAAATTTGGTTCACCTGCACAACTGAAGTGATTGTAGTGATTCACTACTTCAGTCTAACATTTCGTGGTAATAAATGCTGGTGTGACTGGACCCTTATGCTATGCCTTCCAACTGTTCCCATTTTTTGTGTTAAAGTGGTTTTCCTATAAATTCATCAAACTCACTGCCAACAAACTGCTCTGTAGTTCCCTTGGAAGAGGAGTCAAACACATATTTAACTATTGCTTGTACCAGCGCCAAACAACTGAACTAAAGAAGTAAATGCTTGTAAAGTGCTGCCAAAATACTTCCTGTGATATTATAATAATAATAATAATAATAATAATAATAATAATAATACTACAAGCCTAACTGTAAGCATATTATTAACCAGAAGTAAAATGCCTACCTCCTCCTGTGTCGTCCTGCCCCACAGCAGTCAGACCCAGGTCTCCCTGCCAGCGGTTCTGGCCCAGGCTACCGCCACTGTCTCGCATTATCCACGGACAACCCACGACCTGCGCCAGCTCGTCACCTACAAATAGTCTACAGTTGGGGGGGGGGCCATACAGTCAGCTCACAAATCGGTTTGTGAAACCAAATTAGTCATTGGAAATTAGTCTGAGGTGTCACAAAGTACCTGCTTTCTGTCACAGTAAGGTCAGCCAGGAACTCGACCGGCGTTGAGTCTGTGTCTTAAAGACAGTGAAAACCACCTCAGGGGTCAGAAATACAGTAGTTTGCTACTTTACTTTCTATATAAATGCAGCTTGCTAGTTATCTTGGAGTGAGAGAGAACATCACTTTAAACACAACTGCTCCACAGTGCTCCACTGTCAATTTGTAAGATTTAGTTGAGCCATATTTCTTCTCATATTTCTGTGCCATGAAATATCATCACATCCAATCACTTAAATTCAGCTGCCATTTGGGGAACCTTTATCCAGGCTGCACTCATTTACGGTATAGGTGAGGGAGTGGGAAAAGAAGCCCTGACAATGTAAGGTTACTCTATGATTCAGTCAAACAATAAGCCCAATGCAAACAGAAATATTTTACCTGTTCTCCAGCAGTGCATTGCATCTTGAAATGTATTTTGTAATGTGAAAAATGTCTACTGTCTGCCCAGAATGACATGTTTGCCAATGTTTAAATTCAAAATGTCCACAAAATAGCCTATGGCAGGCCACTGCCCTGGCTTTACTTTTCCATGAAATATACAACAGGCAGCAAAAATGACCTACGGCCTACCAATGGAACATTGATAATACACAAAAACCATGGGGTTGCTTTAGTGGGAATTTAAGGCTTCTTGTCTTACTAGCTAATGAGAATAGAGTTCAAGCGTTTAGCAAGCCACACGCTTAATTACATTCTCCAGTCTTTATCCTAAAAAGGCATGTTCCTGTCATTTCACACGCAGAACTGCTGTGTTAACACCGGGACTCTTGTTACCATGTGCACCTGGTCGGAGAGTGGATAGCTTGCTAGCTAAACTGAATGGATTTACTGTACCAACGCACAGCTATGAGAATAGCTGAACAAGTGGGCGACCAAGCATTTATAATAGTGAATAATTTGATGCGGCCTGTGTCCTGTGCAGGAGAGATTTTTTCAGTTTAGCTGCTCTAGTATGAGAACAATTATTTCCGGTGCAGGAAATAGTCCTTACCAAGGCTAGCTTGTGCGCGTTTAGCGCTAGCAGCATCACCGTCGTGGTTTCACCACTTAAACCTACATACAATTATCACTAATTTCAAAGCTTGTTTTGTCAGTAAATATGGAAAGCCGAAACCGCTGCACTGCCATTACGATTAATCTGAAATAACTAAAATTCCTTAATAATCCGTTGTCTATCCGTGCTAACATATTAGATTAGCTGGTTAGCCTTGTTATCGTTAGCTAGCTAACGTTAAGCGTTAGGTAAGCAAGATACCATGTTAGTGACAACAAAATAAAACGTCCTGCGTACTGTATTCCTTACAAAGCTAGATGTTGCAATTATATGCTTACCGTTAACCTGCAGATTTAAATTACTGTATCCAGCTGCTTCCGACTGAAAGTTGGGCGTGCTTAATTTTTTATGGCTATCGAACCAAATTTCTAATTGGTGTTAAACCTCATTCAATGAAGTCAGGTGTAGCGCAGCCAGATGCCACCTCCTTGCGAACTTTGATTTCTTTAAGGTCTTCCGGTTCAAAGAAAAAAGCAAATAGTTACAGAAACGGTGGATTACAGTCAACGATTTACGTGAGCTAGATTTACTTCGAAGTCTATACGCAGGGTGCGCTGAGCCGGATCACTGCAGATTTTTCGCTCTCATGTCAACTACGAGTCCGTCGCGCAGTAATAACGTCATACATTGTGTGTTTTTTAAGGATTTTTGACCCAAGCTTCAGTCTATTGGGGGAAAAAACTTACTCAATGAATCAAATCGGCAATTGGAATACAATTTAAACCAAAACCAGAAACCAACTTGTTTTTCGCTTTTATTGCTTTATTCGGCCAATCTGCCTTTACTACAGCTCTACAAAAATGGTCACTGGCTATGCGATCGATCGATAGATAGATAGATAGATAGATAATGCATCTTATTTGTTTATCCTGATCAAACACAGCTTCGGACGGAGGGTACACGGACCCAGTGTGGTTTTCTTTTTCATGGTCAAAAAGGGATGAGTGAAATTTGAAAAACTGTTTGATTTTCATTTTCTATAACAAAAAAGATAATAACAAAAATAACAAAATAGCAAAATTAAATAAGTAGAAATCAGAAACGAAAACAGGCTATTTCCAGATAGCGCGTGATCGCCTGCTGATGACGTAATTTCCGTATTTCAAAGTAAGAGCACGCAGTCTTCTTCTTCTTCTTCTTCTTCTTCTTCTTCTTCTTCTTCTTCTTCTTCTCTCTGATTTTATTGGCGGATTGCAACCAGCGTAAATAGGTGCATACCGCCACCTA
>LKNJ01009523.1:0-10088 GCA_002120245.1 Maccullochella peelii | reverse complement strand
CTGAGCCACCCCTTAGTTATGCTGCTATGGGCCTAGACTGCCGGGAGACTTCCCATGATGCACTGAGTTCCTCTCTCCTCCTCTTCCTCTCTATCTGTACGCACTCTTATCCCATTAATGCTTGTTACTAACTTGTAGCACAACCATTTATAAGCATTTTGCATTAAGTAGCATTCTGTCTCTTTCAGTAATGTTATGGTACTGGTTCTTGGAAGAAACAGATTTATGGAGTTCATCTACAATCCACTGACAAGAAGCAGCAACATAACAGCTGTGACAAACTAGGAAAACATGCAGGCAGCACCCTGACATATAACAAGGTAAGCTAACGTAACATTATAACGATAATGTTACTTTCAGCTGGCTATCTTTAGTGTTGCTATCAGAAGGGATGAGTTAATTCCAGGATTAATGTCGATGGTCAGCCATCTAAATCTCCCTCTAGATGTTGGCTGAAGAAATGTCACCATGCTATCTGAGAATTTAGCTTCTCCTATCAAGCCAAACCCAGACAGTGAAGTATTTTAGTGAACAAGTGAGTGAATCCAGCTGATCAGCTGCTCTGCAGTGGAGAGAACTGTGGTAATGCTAGGTGAGCAGGAAGACAGAGAGAGAGCGGCTCTGCTCAAACAGACAGAGTTTATAATGAGAACTGGATTTACTGAGGAGAGTCAGTCTGTTGTAAAGTCTTAAAGTCGAAAACGATCTCCGTACACACAAGCATTTTATAACCATTTCAGAAATAATCTCTGTCCATACTACATGCCTGAAAACACATATCACATGACCATTCATGTGCACTAAGTAATGCGTTTTAACAAATCATATTAGTGTGGATGTAGCCTAAGTGAGAACAAATAGTGCCCGTGCCACTAACCTCGCAATACACGAGAACGACACCTGTAACCATGGTAATTTCAAACAACAAAGATGCCGACAGCTGTAGCCTCAAAATGTTTAGAGGACATAATAATTACAAATGTATGACAAAAATGAGACTCAAACATCACTGTTGAAAACTAGAGGAAAATGTTTTTAGTTTTGTTGACTAAAACTAAACTACAATCAAACGACTAAAATTTGACTGACTGACATACATTTTAGTCAAAAGACTGACACTAAAACTAAACCAAAATCAGCTGCCAAAATTAAGCAGGAATTCTGTGAAATGTAGGGAGGCACCATTGAAGATGAGGTGACGCCTGCTGAAGAAATGCCAGTGTAAAATTACATTTACATTTAGAACTACAAAGTAAGCCACTCAGGGGAACATGGAATGAATGTCAACTTCTTGGGTGGTTACAGTATCAGCATAGACTACCATTTGGTGACTATTACAGTAAAGTGCACCAAACACTTTATGGATAAGATGCTTTGCCTTTTTTATTTCCATTTCCTTGAAAGGAATCACACTGAAATACATTCATTAAAACCTACATATTGCCTACTAAAGCATCTGATCCAGACTTTAAGAACTGTAGGGGTTCAAGCAGGGTATTTCAGCTTGACAGTTTGCCACCATTTTGAATTCTATGCAAAACCTTTCTCTCTCTCTCTCTCTCTCTCTCTCTCTCTCTCTCTCTGATTCAGGTTCCGGTTCAGGTTCAGGTTCAGGTTCCTTTATTTGTACCCGTAGGTAGATTTGTTTTGNAGTTCAGAAAAGACAGACATCCCTCCAAGAGTGAATTTGACACATTTTGACACATTTCACAGACAATTTACAAACTAATATCCCCAACAACAAAACCCAACCAAACCTTAAAAAGAGAAATGCGCAAAAGGATTTTTTTTCAGGGTGAACAAAATGTTGCTTCCCACCTATACACCTACATCCACCACCTAGTTATAAATCCCTGCAGCTGTGTTTGGTTGTCTTAATCTCCACCAAATTTTATACACAGCTAATTTTATTATACACAAGTCAACAGTCTATAAAGTCTTTGTATCACTCAATGTTGTCACACTTGTAACCACTTGACCGTGGCATACAAAAGACTTTCTGCTCAACACAAAAGACATATTGCTGAAGACAGCTCTGGAGAAGTTAGAAATGGTTATTTTCTTCCCTTTCTGATGGAGGCAGTTTACCCCTGATTCCACGGTTTGTGCTAAGCTAGGCTAAACACGTCCTGGATATATCTCTGTAGTGGGTTGTTTAACCTGTTGCAGCACGTATTTGTAATTTAGACTGATAATGGGCACTTTTGATGATGGGCACTTTTTCATATAGAGCAGGCCTAGACCGACTCTTTATATTTACAGAGACCCAACAATTCCCACCATGAGCAGCACTAGGTGACAGTAGCAAGGAAAAACTCCCTTTTAACAGGCAGAAACCTTGAGCAGAACCAGAACCAGGCTCTGGGTGGACGGTCATCTGCCTTGACCGGTTGGGTTGAGAGAGAAAGAGAGAGAGAGAGAGAGAGAGAGAGAGCGAGAGCAGGAGGAAAGAGAACATACAGTAGTACAGTACAGTACAGTTCTACATACTGTTGAATCTCGCTAGTAAGCCAAACAAGTATGCTGGGAAAGCCAGCTGTGCTGACGGTTGTGCGAACTAACTGGGGAAGGCAGCTAACGCTAAGCTGCTAGCGTTAGTTACTAACTTGGTTTGTAGTATAACCGATAGCTGGAATCAAGTAACAGATAGCCTACATATTTTCAGAATTTACCATGTAGTCCTATGGTTTCGCTCACTTTTCTCCAAGCCCTCTCCGTTTTTGTTCTGTCTCAGTACATTAAAGACATTGAATCGTACAGCTCTGGATGCCGACAATAACTTTGTCCTCCATTTAGGTGACATCAGGAGCATTTCAACACAGATAGGCTATCGCGACACAGCTGCATGCGTACTCGCATCACCTGGTGCGAATTTGCACTGACTTTGTATGTAATCACGCTGTTTGAAAAATGTGCTTCGCATTTGGTCTCTACACACTTTTATACAACAGTTAGCATTCAGCAACAGTTAGCACTCATAATTAGTAGGTAAAACAACTATTAGCAGTAGAATGTACTCAACTATCCAAAACAGAAATACTCACTGTTAAGGAGAGATGAGTTTGTTGGTTTTTTAATTGTTATTCTTTATTGATTTTATTATTTGTACGATGTTATTGTTGCTGTTGAGTAAGAAATCTTATATTGCTGTATCCTCACATGCTCCTTTAGCCTACAGGTAACCACTAAACCCATTATGTAAAAAAAAACAATACATTGTTAAATTGTGTGCAAAATAGTAATTATTCGCTCAACCTTATACTTACATTATAAGTACAAGTTCTTACATTATAGGCAGATCATTACATCATCAGTTTTTATTACATTATGCGCACTTATTACATTAGAAAGCTTTCCTACATGGGTGGGTATGGATATTGTGACAGGATATAGGATTTTGTCATGTTATGTATACCAGAACCTCAAACTTGTAAGTTCAGTACTTAAGTAAACTTGAGTACATAGTTGCCACCTGTTGATCAGATGGGCGTATCTGCAGCTCATGCTTCACACACAGCAGAACTGCAGTGTAGAAAGGCCAGCCAGCTCTGTGTGAAGGACATTATGCTTTTCTCTCTCCAGATGGGTGAGAGGCTCTCAACGACACCAAGCTCTGACCTTGAAAGCGAGCTTGGCACGCCACTTCCTCATGTTGAGCAAAACGTGGAAGATATTTCCCTCAACAGAGCACAACATCTATCATTTGCATTCAGTGGCTGGACCAGGGCCAGGCCGAGTAAATATTATGTACGGCCGTGGAGGGAGCAGCTGGAGGCTCAGATGAATTGGGCTGAATGGGGAGCTGGGCTCTGATGATGATAACACGTGGGATAACAAGACAACTCACAGACAGACTGGAGGTGGATGCTGGATGCTGCCAAAACATGATAATAATACTGTTTACAAAGACAAGAAGGAAGCAGGAAGGGAGAAGTTTGAGAACAGAGAGCAGAGAGATAAAATTAAAAATTAACTATAAAAAATAAAACAGATTTTCCTATGAAGGATCAGTTAACTGCACTCTTTTTATCCACTTGATTAATTTCTTAACTAAAGATGAGCTAAATTTTTCTAAAAACTACAAGCCTAGTTCAAAAAGTGACAGCTTCTGGCTAAATACAGCAGCTGAGCACTCACAACAAGTCACATTTTTGTGGAAGAGAGAGGAATCGAACAGGTTATTGACTGAATGTGATGAACAGGATGTGAATCAGTACAAGTTTAATAACCAATCCTGACAACTCTGCGCTGCATTCTGCCAAACCAACAAACAACCCTTGTGGTTTGCAATTTGTAATTGCTTTCCAAATAACCAATGTCAGCCGAGGAAAGACTCACCACAAGTTCCATTTACGTGCTGTTGTGGTCCTTTCAATCACAGCATTTTGCACTTTGGCTCAATTTTTCAAGCTTCATTCACGGGACATGGAAATAAATGTACTGTCACTCACAAATCGTGAGTTCTATAGGCATTGTGAATAGCATAGTAATAGACTTTTCTGAAATGCTTATAACGATCGAATTACATATTCCTTTGCATCTACAAGGGCTTCTTTCCCCAAACTGGTAGCCATATTTCATGTTACACTGCCTCAGTATGCAAAGCATTCTTGGAATTTTCATCTACCACTCTGTTTGTAGTCTGCATCTGAAAATGCTCCATTTGGAGGGCTAGATGACCACTACCCCTCGATCCCCAAAAGGAACAAGACATCTTACCCTACGCTGCAGCGCGCAAAATGGAGGGGTAGGGCCAAGTGGTATTGGGATTGGGCCTTAGAGTCAATAATGTACTTGAACCTCAACTTTTAAGCCGACATGGACGAGACGTCCTTGAAGTGCACCAAAAAACAAAGAAAACCTTGGGAAACTTTTTTTGATATGACATATTTTATAGAGAGGATGACAATTTTTGCCAGTACCTTGCAAAAGCATTACAAATCACTGTTACAAAAGCATTAATATTAGTTCTCTGATCTGCTACCTCTGTGTCTGGAAAACGTTTAGTTAGGTTAGGTTTACGCAACCAAAACTACTTGGTTATGGTTAGGAAAGATTGTTAAGAGGAGTTAAAAGATAGATAGTTAAAAGAAACCAAAGATGACTGTTGGCAGGAAACAGTCCACAATCAGCGGTCTCCTGTGTTAAGGTTACACGCTTTGTTAATCCATCCATCCACCCCGACCTCCTCCCTACGAGTAATGGGAATTACAGCTCTTTGAAGGGAGCCGGATCTCATGGCTCCGTTCCTTTTGGAGAGCCAGCTCATCATTCTTTTTTCTTGTTTATAGGGGGTGGGGGTTACTAGGTTTATCTGCAAAATAACCACTAGGACAATGATTGTGTAAGATTTGGATCAGATTCAAACTTAGACATCTCACCAATATAATTTCATTTTGCATGTGTGGAGGTTTAGATTAAATTACGTACTCATGTACGACTCGGTTCCCTTTGTCGGATTGTACAGGAACGTAATATCCCTATTCCCTACAAAGTTTTGTGGTGTTATAACATCATGCTTCTTCCACCTTTGCTCCTGACAGAGAAGAATCATAATTCAACCAGCCTATAGAGGTCCTTGTCAGTTGTTTTCAATGTAAACACGATGGCAGCCATGCAGAGGGAAGAAGAGGGAGGGAAGCTGCCGCACTCCTGAATGTGCACGAACATTTGCCGTTACATTAGGTGTTAAAATTTTTCAACTTGCTGCTGTGGCTCACTGTGTGACCATTGCAACCACAGAAACTGCAGAAAGAGAAACAGGAGCTGATTTGACTGTATCTGAGTTCCATCCATCCATCCATCCATTTTCTTCCGCTTATCCAGGGCCAGGTCGCGGTGGCAGCAGGCTAAGCAGGGTTGTCCAGACGTTCCTCTCCCCAGCAACGCCAACAGAACCACATCATCTGCAAAGAGCAGAGATGCAATTCTGAGGTCACCAAACTGGACACTCTCCTCCCCCTGGCTGCGCCTTGAGATCCTGTCCATGAATATCACAAACAGAATCGGCGACAAGGGGCAGCCCTGGCGAAGTCCAACACACACTGAAAACGTGTTTGACTTTGTGCTGAGAATGCGGACACAGCTCTCACTTTGGTTATACAGGGACTGGATGGCTTGTAGCAGCGACCCCGGTACCCCATACTCCCACAGTACCCCCCACAGGACCACCCAAGGGACACGGTCGAAAGCCTTCTCCAAGTCGCCAAAACACAGGATGGACTGGATGGGCAAACTCCGATGGACACCACCCAACAGCTCCAAGAAGGCCGGGTACTCCGAACTGCCGTTTGGTACATAAGCACAAACAACAGTCAGAGACTCTCGTTCCCTGGGGAGAACTCAGCGGCACTCAGCCGGGGGCTCGTGAGTATCCCCACACCTGCCTGGCGCCTCTCACCCTTGGCAACTACGGAAGAGAAGAGAGTCCAACCCCTCTCCAGGAGTTTGGTTCCAGATCCAGAGCCATGCATAGAGGTGAGCCCAACTATATCTAGCTGGTACCGCTCCACCTCCCGCACCAGCTCCGTCTCTTTCCCCACCTGAGAGGTGATGTTCCTAAAGCCAGTTTGCGATGCCGAGGATCGGCATGCCCAGGTCCCCGCCTTCACCTGCCGCCCGGCTTACATTGCACCCAACCCCGATGCCTATCCCTGCAGGTGGTGGGCCCACAGGATGGCGGCTCCATGTCGATTTTTCGGGCTGTGCCTGACCGAACCCCATGGGTCAAAGCCCGGCCACCAGACGCTTGCCGTCGAGCTCTCCCCCTGGGTCTGGCTCCAGGGGGGGGCTCCGGTTTCCTTTTCCGGGCGAGGTGCCGCAGCTCCTTTCAGGTCGATCCATTGAGGCTCCCAGGGTCACAGGGGCACCCAAACTCCTCCAACACATTAAGGTGGCGATTCATGTATCTTATTTCACTGAATGATTCACCTCTTCACCAGAGAACAGACAGAATGACAATGAAGAGAAACGGTATTGGAGCAACATCAGCTTCATCCTGGCCTGGGACAATAAACAATGATAGCTATGATAATAGTAACACAATCCATGCAGTACAGGGCTGCCAAATAAAAAATCAAAACTACTTCAAAGAAAATAGTGATGGATATTGTAATGCTAGTGTTTTTAGGTCATTGTCTTATGAGTGACATTAGTGCATTTTGAATATGAAATTACAGTAACTGCAGGTTACTCCATATTGGTAAGGAGAACTGTGTGACGAGTTTGGAAACACAGTATAGAGAAATGTATATAACCAATTGTAAAACTATTAAAACTAAAATAGTGGAGAAAAGATGGAATGACAGAATGTCCCTGGCAACCGTGACGGGGCTGGAAAGCAACATAGCCACATCCTGGAGACACATTGATTCTTCTTTAACATTACAGCAGTAAAATTTCACATCACAGTTACATGAAAAGTCACCGAACAATAAAATTTGAAAGTCCACTATTATCTTCTAAAGAAAAAAACATGTCATCAACACATTTAAATTGGCTCATTTACAGTATTTAGTTTCTAAAGATAACAAATATAATTAAATACAAAATACACAATGCTGAACTTCCTCCTTAGCCTCTCCTGGGTGTATCCAAGTAACAAAAAAGTTTTCCAGAAAAGTGTGTATCTGCTGCACTGAGCCTCACCATGTGCCCGTGTCGTATGTGTGTGTAATTAGTCCATAATTACCAGTTGGGGTTTTTGACAGGAGAGAAGGTGAGTCTGGGAGCCCTTCACCAGCAGGGCATCTGCAAATGAGACAACTTCACAATTAACTAGCATCCTCTTCATTCCAGCTTCGCCAACTACCACAGGATTTGCATCACTTTTTTAGGAGGCGTTGAAACAAGTCAACAGGCAGAAAAACTCAATTAACTCTCTCAGCCGCCTTAATCATCCCACATGAAGAACATAAACTCTGACCTGCTGCTAAATCAAGGCACCAGGAATTCTTCTTCTCATTAAGAACAAAACAGTTTTTGACTCTTTTGATGGTTTAGTTTATCAACATGATGAAGAGCAACTTCGAAGGGTAATAATTTTCATTTTAGAGCCGCTGATCTTTAAGTTCCAGTTCAGAACAGAGTACAATATGAGTTCAGTTTTGAATCAATGAGGACCAGTATGTTTTTTTTATTATGTGAATACCTTAAATACATAAGGAACCAATCAGGAGATGTTAGATTACTGGATCTCATTAATTCTGTGCATCATTGTCTCCTTTCCAACTTCACACTGAAAGTTGTACAGCGAAATTCTAGAAGTTCTAGAAGAGGTTCTAGAAGCTTGGTGACATATGCTGTGTCTCAATTCGGATACCTCTGTTAGTACACTTCCATCTGGTACACTGTGTACACTATGTACTTAGTTGCGTAATATGTGATTTTCAACAGGGTAGTATTGTCTCAAATTGAACACGGCCGTTGTTACTGGAAATGACGGTCGTAACAATTGACTGCTTCTTCTTCTTCTTCTTTTTAATGGCAAACTGCAACCGGGCGGAGCATTATCATCAACATTTGACCGTGATTGTCACCCGCCAAAATATCTGCTGGCTTGTTTGCTCACGTGAATGAATGAATAAAATGAATAAAAATGAACATGCTTTTACTTTTAGTGCAGTGTTCACTTCAGTTCACAGCTTCCTCAGCCACCCATTTTCATAGAATGGTGGTCACTCCCATTCCACTTCGTAGCCAAGATGGCGACCATTGGGGTGAGATGTGTCCAGTGTTCCACACTCAGTGCACTACATTTTGCCATAATTGTCAGTGTGAATGCACTTATAGCAAAATACGTGTAAATACGGAAGAACGCGACACCGCTATAATGACTATACTCACAGGGCTAGTTGGTGAACTGCTGTAGATGGTGAGCTAACTGTTAACTTGATAGTCACAATAGTTCCTGGTGATTCTCTCTATTTCTCTTTACTGTTCTGTACTTCCCCCTTGTTTGTTCACTATTGCACACATATTTCATTCAAGAGAAATGTATTGAACAGGCTAGTTAACTGATAGTTAGCAACCTCGTTATCGCATTAGCTCAGTCACTTAAGGGATAATAAGCTCAAACAGTTTATTCGAAAAACATATTTCTAACATCGATTACTGTCTCATAACTGTCTGAAAACCATTCCTCTTTTGTGGAACAGTTTTTACTCTGACAGAGGAGGTTAAAAAAGGGGATGGTGCAACACAGCTAATAAGCTACAAAAGCTTCCTCTATTTTGGACTTTGCCTTCCCTCAGAGGTCAGTGCAGTCAAGACGACAACAGCACAAATTTGTGGGTCAAAGTTCACCAAAGTTGACTCCTGCGCCCTGTGAGTGAATCACTGCAACACTGCAATTCCACTAGAACAAACTGAAATTTAGTTTAAATATTAGCATGACCAGGGCTTTACGGTCCAACTGTCACGACAACTGTCCAGAGTGCTGAATCTGGGTTTGTCCTGGTCGTTTCCTGATATCTGCCATCAGTTCCAGGGGCTGAGGGCCAATAGTTTGCTTTGAAAGATCAACCTCATCATTAGCCTCACCTGCCAAACTCACTATATTTACCATGTGGTTCCAGATCCTGGTAGCTGAGTCCTGCTGCAATGTTGCTTAACTGGACCAAAGTGCAAAGAACACACCACACATGTAATGTGTAATGTGTTTCAGGCTTGAAAAACTTTGTATTTCTTTTCTTTACTGAAGTCAACCCAAAACAAGAAAATATACTGCCACAGCAGGAAAATAGGCAGAACTGAGCTGGCCACATACATCAAAGGCACTGAACTAATTAAATAACTACATAATGGTCAGGTTATAGTAGTTGTAGCAGTTTGTTGTGTTGTCCGACCTCGTTGGAAATCAAATGTGTTTATAGCTGTTCTGACTGGCCACATTCAAAGGCGTAATGAAAGACATTCATGTTGCACTCAGTTGTACACAGAAAGTGTGACAGAAATTGTTGGGTAATTAATAAGAAAAGAGTGCTAGAGAGAGAACGATGGCAGCCATGCAGAGGGAAGAAGAGGGAGGGAAGCTGCCGCACTCCTGAACGTGCACGAACATTTGCCGTTACATTAGGTGTTAAAATTTT